>JAYMSP010000297.1:0-59908 GCA_036897095.1 Plantago elongata | reverse complement strand
GGAGCTACTTGGCCAATTGCACAGTTATCCACCTACACATAATATGTGAACAGAACGGGGCTTACTTTCTCCTGGTTCCAATTTTTTTCCCGATAATTAATAAAACTCAATTTTTTTTCAATAATTAATAAACTCGACTCCACTAACAATTTTACCAGTTGAATACGGTATCATAAAAGTAGAATTATATATATTTTCTTATGTGATTAAATATAATGTGAGTTCAACAATATTGAGCCCTTATTAAAATATAGTGTTGGGGAATTAAGTACTGAAATATAAAAGTAGTTTGACCGATAAGATTCTGCTTTGACCTTTTTGTTCTTCTAACCTTATTTTATACACTTGCTAGTTGCTACGCGCTTAAATCAGATCATATACTTCTTTATTACTAGATAAACGGTATAAATGAAAATTTAGTGTGAGGCTGAAGATGAAACCTAGTCGGAATGGGTGGTATTCGACATAAGGTATGTGTAGTTTTCACGAGTTAGAATTAGATAAAATAGTTTGTCAACTGACTTTCTTAAAATCTGAGTATATGACATAATATCATTTAACTGTTATCACACTAATTAACAATAGAAGATATCTTAACATACATATTATATTGTGCATGACTAAAATTGAAACTTGAATCATATTTGAATCACATTTATCAGAGTAAACACAATACTTATATCATGTAAAAAGAGAAAAAAGTGTTACTCAATATTTTATCAATCGCAACTTATAACATCAAATTTCACATCACAATAATTGCCATGCTAACTAACACATACATATGACTACATATCATAACGAATTTATATACATTAATATAATTTAACTTATATTAAATTATGAACTATTTTATTTCAATTACCATTCATTCCAATGAAAAGTAACCGATTTGAGTCAACAAACATAAAATGATAAAAATGAATACCTTTATAACTCAAAATAACTAAAAGAACAAGTTCACCAAATTGTACTAGGAAATATAAAAACATCACATATAAATTTGCAGACAACCAAGTCAGACTTAACAAACATAAAACGATAAAAATGAATACCTTTATAATTCAAAATAACTAAAAGAACAAGTTCACCAAATTGTATTAAGAAATATAAGAACACCACATATATATTTGCAAACGGCCAAGTCGGACTTACAAAATAAATAAACATAAAGGTATTTTTTTAGGAACTAGTACGAGGTATATATATATATATGTATATGTATATATATATATACATATATATATATATATATAAACAACTACCGAAGTTTATGTACAGCCGAGTCCAAACGCAACGCTTGAGTGACATGACGCATAAAAATACAGAACGTAAGTTTGCGGACAGCAGAGGATCAAGCCAACTCGGATAGGTGTCTCGGACACGATCTCATCCATTGATATCTCAATATTCCATCTCAGGCGTTGAACTTGATGACTCTAATGATGACTAATGTAATATGATAAAAAAATAATTCATAATTCAAGTCACTTTTCAACGTAACTAACCTGACTACTAATTACAATTAAAAGTTTCGTAATCATGTATAATGTATAATTCATACATTACATATCGGGAAAGTGGTTGTAACACTAGAAGTATTTCTAACTATATGATCTACGGATTAATTGTATATCAAATAGAGGTAAGTATTTTTCAAGGTGGAGTTAGAAGCATTTTTATAACATTGGTTTGTTAACAGTCCATTCCGGATAAGACAAGTGGTACTCAATCTTCTGGAGGAAAACGAAACTCATCATCCATTCATCAACTCCAACTTTGCTCCATAACAAGCTCAAAGCAGAGTAGTAGTACACCAATAGCTTCTGCTACTGCAACAACAGATAAGCAGACTAACTACTGACTCACAATACAGAACACTACAATGGTGGCTCTTCACCTACTCACACACCACCCAGTCTTCCACTCCCATCGTCCCCGCTCCAACTCCATTCCCAACCACCGCCTCGCCACCGTTGTCGCCTCCGCCACTCCCGAAGACTGCATTTCTCGTCGTCAACTGATTGGCGCCGCTACCTCTGCCGTCACCCTCTCGCCTTTCCTTCGCAACAACACGCCGGCTCTGGCGGAGGACGCGCTGTCGGAGTGGGAGAGAGTTTACCTCCCTATTGACCCTGGCGTTGTGCTTCTCGACATTGCTTTCGTTCCCGATGATCCTTCTCACGGTCTAATTTCGCGCCTTTTTTTCCTTCTTTCTGCTGTTGTGATTTGACAGAATTGTTATGTTTATTGATTAGTTTTGATTATAGGATTTCGGCCTTGTTTTAGAAATGTAGGATTCACAATTGTAGTTTATGAGATGATTGCCTGATTGGGGATTTACAAGTTATCAGGTGTGTTTTGAATTGATTATGCTAATAATCGCTGAACTGAAACTTCTAAATCAGCATAATAGATGCTAGTTTGGCTTCCGGAACAATTGAGCATTGGAGACTTAGAGTATTACATATGAATGCAGTTGCGAGGATGAATGCTAGGATAAATTTGGCAGTGAATTTGTTAGTGAATAGATAGATTTGTTCATGGAGTAGGCTACTTGCACTGTATTGAGATTTTTCTTTGTTTGGTTGGCTTGGCAGGGTTTCTGTTGGGGACTAGGCAAACTCTTTTGGAGACAAAAGACGGAGGGAGCACTTGGGGTCAACGTTCCATAGCTTCTGCCGAAGACGAAGATTTCAATTACAGGTTCAACTCCATCAGTTTTAAAGGGAAAGAGGGTTGGATTATTGGCAAGCCCGCTATTCTGCTCTACACTGCGGATTCTGGAGATACCTGGAAACGTATACCATTGAGTGCTCAACTACCTGGTGATATGGTAAGAATCATCCACCTTTTCATAGCTTCACTTCCATGATAATTGAAAATTGAAGTTTTTCGGTCATGTGATAGTGGTTTCATCTTGTCCTGATTTATTTTTTTGGCGTGGTGCAAGTATCCTAACGGTACCACATCTATCAAGCTTAACACCATAATGTTTAGCTAATTGAAATATTATCATGTTATGTTTCAAAAGGTGATCACCATTCCCCAATACTCACACAGCCACACTAGTTCGATATTCCATTTCCTTCTTCCTGATCTCTCACCTGTTACACTGCACTAACAAGTGAAGAAAAGAAACAAAAGAATGATAAGTGATGCACAGAATTCTAGCGGAGAGCAGAGAAGGTTTCTGACTTACTTAAATCTAGCGTAATTGGAGCAGATCCAGTGACAGAGAGGAGAGACCTAGGTTCTTTGACTCGAAGGCCAAGAATATGTGTTGGAATAAGGCAAAGATAGTTCCAGGTCGAGATCCTGACAGGTGGCGGATAGACGCAGCTGGAAACATTGTTTGCAAACGTCTCCATACCTGTCAGGGATGCCTCTGCTTCGAATATGACCATATCATCCCTTTCTCAAAAGGTGGCGAAACTGTGGCAGACAACTGTCAAATCCTTCAGACCAGGGTGAATAGGTTGAAATCCAATAAGAATGACATCGATCAAGGATTGTTAAGAGGCTACTCTTGTGATCTTAAGTTCAGTGATGAACAACTTGACATTATTGAAATGGCTGTTTATGGCAGTATTGTCCGGCCAGGGAAGCAATGTATCGTTGGGAGTGTTGATGGAATTCATGGGGGAAATAAATCCAGAGATAACATGATCATGTGCAACTTTCATACAAAAAATACCACATTTTTGTGATGGATCGGAATATCCGATACAGACCTACTGATAGTAGAGTCTAGAGTGAAGTGTATTCAGGAATTAGAATAAATTATGATTTATGTATGATACTCACTTCATTTTTCTGATTGCTTTCCTCTACTGTTTTGCAACAAGCAGCATAATCATTTATTTACTATTCTGGTCTTTGGAATTTGGATCTGTGTCAAGCAATGTATACATCATCAATGTGAACTTCTTAATTCTGTCTGATCGTGGAGTTTGTCTGATGTCAATCTTCTAATTATATTTGATCGATATTGGGCATGGATTATAACTTATCTAGTTTTCTATATCTGATAATGCATTATATTGACCTTAACTTGATCTACTACGGAGAGGTAGGTTGGACTAATATCCATTAGATTTGTGTTTGTTTCTTGTCAATGGCATAACCTGTGCCTTGGAACGTAGAAAAAATTCAAGTGAAAGAGCTTATAAAGCTTACTCTGCAATCCAACTGATATAGAAAGCTTAACGTTTCGCTCATTACAGGTTTATATACAAGCCACGGGAGACAAGGGAGCAGAAATGGTGACTGATCAGGGTGCAATATACATAACAGCAAATGGAGGATACAACTGGAAGGCTGCTGTGCAGGAAACTGTATCGGCCACTTTAAATAGGTGAGGTTTCTCTGCTGTGCTAGCTCTTGATAAGAAAGATCATCTTGCATGGATGGAACATGTTTGCTAATCTATGTGATAGGTATTGTAGGCCATTTTACTATTATAAGGTTGCAACATTTCTTATATTGAACTCAATTTATTAAGAACGGGTTAAGACTACTACTATATGCATTGTTTCTCCAGTATTCTTTGCTCCAATCAGGCCTTATACATGATATTTATATCATTTCACTATATGGTGCTGCAGAACAGTTTCAAGTGGTATCAGTGGTGCTAGCTACTACACAGGCACCTTTAGTGCTGTAAATCGCTCGCCTGAAGGAAACTATGTTGCTGTTTCAAGCCGTGGTAACTTCTACTTGACATGGGAACCAGGTCAGGTAAGCTTGAGACACTGTCTGAATTACAGCATGGATTTGTCATCCTTCTTAGAATCAATGGTCCAGTACTGCAAACTGTCATGCTTAAACAGTTAATTTTAGTTTTTGGAAGAAGATTAGAAAAGCTAATGATGCAGTTCATAACATGCTTTTATCTCAGCCATACTGGCAGCCACATAATAGGTCTGTTGCACGGAGAATCCAGAACATGGGCTGGAGAGCTGATGGTGGCCTCTGGCTTCTTGTCCGTGGTGGAGGACTTTACCTCAGCAGGGGCACTGGGGTAAGTAGAGTCCGAGCACTTTATTTATTTCCTTTCACCGTAAGCTGACTAATAAGCTCACCGAGACAGCTCAAAGAAAATTTCCGGACTTGTGTAATTATAAACGTATAGAAATATTTGTGCAATGTCTTGAACAGAGCGAAAGTACATCTTACAGACAAACTTGCAATTATTGGTTGGAACACCCGCTTGACCATTGTGTGAAGTTTCTTATTCGTTTATGCAGCGCACTTTGACATTTGGAATTGTCATTTTCTGAAATTTGGGTTCATTGGCAAGGATTAATTGACCAAAGTTTGTATCTGATCCCCTTCTCATTTGTATTTCAGATAACAGAGGAGTTTGATGAAATTCCAGTTCAAAGTCGTGGTTTCGGGATTCTTGATGTTGGCTATCGCTCACAGGTGAGCATGAATCATGTGTTTAATTTTGTTTTGAGGCATGAATCATGTATTTTTTTAGTTTTTGAGTTCTTTTCAGCATTTTCTGTTGAGGGGAAATTATCTTTGGCTTTCTGGTTGTGAACTTGTGATGGTAAAAGTCACTAGTAAAGTAGTTTTTTAGTAGTAGCTTAAACAAGACTTCAATCATGATAAGTTTATAATCTCATGGCTAGATTTATCATATTCCTGTATCAAAGTTGTGGTGTAATAAAAAAGGCCGACTTTATTCTATCTAAATACTTAGAAAGTTTGAATGAATTTACAACAGTTTTGAATGAATTTTCAACAGTTTCTTTACAATGACAATAAGAAGGAAATGTTAGTTTGTTATCACAAATTTGTGTTCTCATAATCTGGCCAAAATAAATTGTAGGAGGAAGCTTGGGCTGCTGGTGGCAGTGGCGTTCTTCTAAAAACAACAAACAGAGGAAAGAATTGGGCACGTGACAAAGCAGCCGATAACATTGCTGCCAATCTATATGCTGTGAAGTGAGCTACATTCCTTCATTTTCATCTACTACTCTGTTTTTTTGGTCTTGAAAGATCCGAGTTGAACTATAGTTGTTTTTAATTGAAACAACTGACATCGTTGGGGCTATAAGCCATTGTGTTCCTGATGAAGTCGTCAGAATAATAGATCATATATTCAGCTGGAGAGGATTAGAATTTAGGCCATTATTTAAACTGTAACAATTCTGACATTACAAGTTCTCAACCTGCTCGTGATGATGCAGGTTTATCAGTGACAAACAAGGGTTCGTGCTGGGGAACGATGGAGTTTTACTAAAATATTTAGGATGATCAATATCTTTAATGAGGTAAGTTGTTCTTTTCTAGTTAGTTCGCATATGTATGTGTTCTCGGTAATCATTATGGATCGAATGTTAATGCTACATCCATGCATTGAGAAAAACCTTGATATGTTTGAAATAGGTTGTTTGGCGGCATATGATGATAATACAGAGTACAAACCATGTGGGTTATTTAACTATGATCATGTGGTTATGCAGGCAACTTTATCGGAGAAAATTTAGGCGCTGGCCGCAGGGATGCTCTTCCAGTTTTGTAATGTTGTACATTAGGTTGTGTGTACAAATTATTCCCTATTCAGCTGCGGCAATGAACTCATTCAAACCAGTCACATTTGTAAATGAGAACATTGTATATTGCTTTGAAGTTTGAATTGTACTGGAAATGTTTCAGATTCTATCTTCGATGTAAAGAATCCATCAGAAATCTATACAATACACAGACTCTCACGGGCCATAGAATCATAACTGTTTCTATTACAAGGTTGTTGATATTTGATTTCCTCTAACAACACAGTTACACAGACTTGCATGGTTATGACAGGTTGTAATAAAGTTACTAGAATCTCATCCTTATGGCCATGTAAAATATAGACGATGGGATAGTCATTTTTTTCTGAAACTCTTAAAAATGAAGCAAGATGGTGATCATGTTTTTTTTTATTTTAAAAAATATAAAAATTGAACAAGCTACCATATACTCCACTTAATATATAATTCCGCAAATGAAATTCACCATTCCTTAGTTCTCTCTTTTAAAAAATTCTCCATTTATAACATTATGGATCCAAACAACGATTTTATTTGAGAGAAATCCACGCAATTTCATTAATTCTTGCTTAGTCAAAATAGTCATACCCGAACACCCTTAAACCCGAATAGATCCCCAAATTAACCCCATACTTGCAAATTTCCAGTATGTCCAGTCTGAGTTTCCTATAAGTGTCCTTCAACCGCTACAATAGTGACATAAATTGGCTACTTCACGTGACATGACTATCAAAACCTCCCCAATACACAGTAGTCTAAGAATCTCACACATAAATTACTAACTCGCAAGCCAAGTATACCCCCTTTTGTAGGACATGAATTGAAGATAAATTGATCTTCTTTGGGGGGTTGTGATTTATAGTGGAATGGAGATTGTATAATATTAGGTGATATTTGACTACAAAAATTAAAGTGCACGTACTTACTAACTAACATATAACCAGTCGAGTTGAAATTTAAGCACCTACGATGTAAATTTCTGATCACACGTATCATGTGGCATGAAAAAGTCTCTATGATCTATAGTAATTAATAAAGTTTTAAATTTCATTTATAATATATAGCGCACCTACATTCTGTGTAATCAACATTGTAAGTCGTTGAGTAAGTAAAATTACAACCTGACACATATTGTAGTATTGTAATCTCATATCATTATTAGAATCCAAATATGTATCTTCAAATGTAATAAAAAGAATTATTCACACCACAATTTAATTATATGAGTACTATCTTACCGCATAAACACACAATCATATATATCAACTTTGATACACCATGTGAACGTAATATTAGCATATTTCAGTTGTCGGGATGGAGTGCAGAGTTTATGGTGCACCAAAGACAATAGATTTTCGGTTGTGACATATCAAAAGAGTAGAGAATGGATTTCGTGTTTTCATCTTTCTACTTTTAATAATTACCAACTTTTATCATTCACATTATCAAATAATTATTAGATGGTTAAAAATCATGAACCTGATATTATTACTCTAATACAAAATTTTGCGAGAGTCAATGGTTTGTGAAAGTCCTACAATAGTGTATATTAATTGTACGGTGTTGTATACAAATTGTGAATTTTTGTGCGTTTCGTGTATTTTCGCAAATTATATATTATTGCATAATAATTGTACAACGATTTTTTATGTGAAGTTGCAAAAATATAAAAATGTACAATTAGTATACAATAATACATGACTCTCACGTACCATAAACTCTCAAGAGAATTCCTATTCCTTTAAAGGGTCACAATTCATAAAATTATCGTGTGGACAACATTCAATTTACTTATATCAAAGTATGATATAAATGTTATATCAACAATTTACTAATAATAAAGAACTTAATAAACATCAATTTTGCATACCACATTTTACTTTACATAAAAATTTACTTAAAATGATATTAATAATTTCGACGGGTTATAGTACTAATATACATACATCACATAAATAAAGTATTCCACGTAACAATTACTCTCTCCGTCCGTTACAAACGAAGTATATCCAAAATGCGGTTTTTAAGAAAAAATGTAGCATGTGGTTAAGAATGAGTTTGAGATAGAAAATTACATGCGGACCCAATAATTTGCGATTGAAAATGAGTCGTATTGTCAGGTTACTGTAAAAAATAGAAAAATGTTTCGTTATCAACGGGACGCCAAAAACGGAAATATGTTTCGTTTCAAATGGGACGGAGGGAGTATTCTAAAACATGTACTTCCTCCGTCCCATTTGAACGATACATATTTTCGTTTTGAACATCCCGTTAATAATAAAATATTTTTTCATTTTTGGCAATAACTCCACAATACAAATAATTTTCAACCACATATTATTGGGCTCGCATGGACTTTTCTATCTCAAACTCATTTTAACCAATACTACATTTTTTCTTAAAAATCGTGTATTTCAAATATATTTCGTATCTAACGAGACGGAGGGAGTAAAATATTTTCATCTAACTAATGATTAACGAAAGTAAGATATACGAAAAACAGTGTAAGTTGACAAAATCGTGGTAGAACATTTGGCTAGGGCAAAAGCGAGAAATCGTGCTGCCGCAAGGCGAAACTCGAAACCCTACTTTGTCGAAAGGCAAATTCCCAAAACAGGCTACTCACCCTCACTATAAAATATCTCCTACCAGACTCGCTCTTCTCCTCTCTCACTAAACCCTAATCATCTTTCAGGGTTTTTCGCTGCCGTTTTTCAGCAGCTTCACTTCAATCCCCTTTCAATTCATCCCCTTTCATTAGCTTCCATGGGTAAATCTTCCAAGAAATCCGCCTCCAAGGTTCGTTAATTCTCTCTGCTTCATCCAATTGTTTCGCTTTTGCTAATTTTTCACCGTTTGTTTTTGTCTTTTTGAGCTAATTTGATGATGTTTTGACTTTCTTAGGTTGAGGCAGCTGCTGTTGTTGTAGCTCCGACCAAACCCTTGAAGAAAGGTCGGTGCTTTATGTATTTTTAAGCTCTTGTTTCCAAAGTTTTAATTTTACTGTCGAATTCGTTCTTGGTTTGTTTGATAGAGATTTTTGTTATGTTATTTTGATATGGGTATGGAGTGTTGTGATGGTTTTGACTTTTCTTGTTGTTTTGGTTGATTTTGAGTACTTATTATTATTAGCTTTGTTATTTTGAATCTAAAGGTAAGAGAGAAGCTGAGGCTGATCTTGAGAAGAAATTGGCGAGTGCTAAGAAGCAAAAGGTAGAGAAGGTTGTCAAGAAGGTTGAGACTAGCTCGTCTGATGAAGACTCTTCTGACTCTGAGCAACCCAAGGTTTGTGCTTTTTCTTTGTTTTCTGAACAGAGTATTTTAAAGTTCTGTTTTGTTGTATTTCGAATGTCCATTGTTATGAGCTTGTATCTGTTGTTTAGTTATAAATTGGTTGCATGCATTTTACCAAGATGATAAATAAATTATCTTGACAAAGTAAGTTTATTGTCATACTTATATGCCAGCCAGCTAAATATGCTACACCCTTCAATTTCACTAAATGTGTTTGTTTTTTTAATTTTTTTGTTTTGGATACATATTACTGGTTGAAGTGTATTTTTGGATAAAGACTGATTTAATGTTCCATTTTTTTATGTTTGGTTGTTACTGAAGTATTAAGTATTTTGTGGACTGTACATGTTTTCATGAATTACATCCTACAGAGTTGAATGATTCAAAGAAGATACTAATAGTCTTGTATCATCAACTGTTTTACAGGCTAAGCCATCTGCCAAGAATGGCAAGGTGAAATCAGACTCTGAGGAAAGTAGTGGTCTAGAGGAAGATGTTGCAGTTCAGAAGAAGACACCTGTGGCAAAGAATGGAACTTTGCCAACTAAGAAGGTGGAATCAAGTGATGATTCTGATGACAGCTCCGATGAGGAAGAGGCTGCTCCAGCTAAGAAAGCCGCTCCTGCTAAGAAGGCTGAATCAAGTGACGAGTCTGATTCTGATGACAGTTCTGATGAGGAGACTCCCGCAGCTCCAGCTAAAAAGGCGGCAGTTCCTGCTGCCAAGAAGGACGAGTCAAGTGAAGATTCATCAGATGATGACGACAGTTCTGATGAGGACACCAAAAAGGCACCTGCAAAGGCTGCAGTGCCTGCTGCCGCTGCCAAAAAGAAAGACGATTCAAGTGAATCCGATTCAGATGACAGCAGCTCAGACTCTGATGTAAGTGCATGCCACCTTTGTTTACTTACTGTACCCGAGTAATGTGAGGATAAGGTGAATCTTGTTGACCAGGAAAATTGATTTTTGTTTACAAATGGATGTTAAAAAAATGGGAACACCTCAACTTAATCCTTGTATTTGTTGCTTGAATTCCTTTTAACTGTGACTATTGTTCTTGGGAATCAAAGTGCATTCATGTTCTCCTATTTACTTTCCTTTACTTTTATCCAGGCACCTAAAGCTGCTGCAGCTGTGAAGAAGGCTGCTCCTGCAGCAAAACCGGTAAGTTCCTGCAGCTGTTTGTGGCCAATATTGTTCCTCTACGTGGGGATACACTTTCTAAGATGCTTAAATCTCTTTAAATACAGGCAAAGAAGGTGGAGTCTGATAGTAGTGAAGAAGACAGTTCTGAAGATGAAAGCTCTGATGATGACAAACCTAAAAAGATGGAGGGGGTGAAAAAGGTCATTAATCAAACCTAGACTTGTATAATTGTATTGCAGTTCAATGTTTTAACTGCAATTAGGGTTTGTATCCTTAATTATTTGTTATTATCCTGGCAGACTACTCCTGTATTGGCAAAAGATGACAGTAGCGAGGATTCAGAGACTGAGACATCCTCAGATGAGGAAGACAAAAAACAAACTCCCAAGAAAGCTGCAGCTGCTGCCAAGGTACACTTCACTGGTTTCTCTCCTTGTTCTGCTGTGGGCTTGCTTCAGATAATCTATTATAAGAATTTACTAATTCAGTTGGGATTTTTCTTGTGGTGCAGGACACTGATGTTGAAATGACTGATGTTGCTAAGACAGTGAGTCGAGTCATCTTTTATGCTACAACTTCTGTTTATTATTTTAACCATATAATCAATACCTGTAGAGTACCCTGTTCTTTCGGAAAGTGTATTAGAGAGTTCAGTACTTCCATGTTCAAATTTCCTTGGAGATCTCTGTTAATTTTCATCATTGTTTACTAAAATTTACTTGTTAGGATTCTAATTCTGTTCATTAATTATCATATTTTGATATCAATAATGCAGCCCAAGACACCGAAGGTGCAAGCTACTGGCTCCAAAACTCTTTTTGTTGGGAATATGTCTTTTGATATTGAGGAAGCTGATGTGTAAGTTGCTTTAAATCAAAATATGTTGAAAGAATCATGTTGGTTGGTGATCTCAATAGTTTATTGTCTTTTCAGTATGGAATTTTTCAAATCTGCTGGGGAAGTAATATCAGTTCGCTTTGCAATGAGAGATGAACAATTTAGGGGTTTTGGTCATGTTGAGTTTGCTACTCCTGAGCAAGCACAGAAGGTATGTGTTGTCTTAATCTCCTACAAGGTTCCAGGTTCCCTTTTTTTCTTTTCTTTTCTTTCTTTTATCATGTCCTATACATGCAAGAAGAGGGGAATTCTGTCCTTGTCTTGTTTTTTTAATTGTGCAACATATTTTGTTCATAAACAATTAGCTTTCCAATGTATTTTTTTACAATAAACATTTAGCTCCCACGTTGATATTCTTGTGATTTTGGTATGCTCTACTTCTTTGATCTAAAAGGTTTTTTTTGCTGTATTCAGCTGTAAATTACATTTAGTCAGTTTGAAATGAGTACAATTTCATGTGCCATGGATGCTTGAATAGTATATTACTCATCCGATTCCTGAACTTTGTTTTAAATGCTTCATTCGTACTTTCCGTCTCCTATCTGCAAGCTGATTGTCATTCCTCCCTATAACAATCATGCACTATCCTTCTCTCATGTGTTTATAAGGTGCACCTATTAAACCATGTACTAAAAATATTTCTAATATCCGTTTAAACTATATATCTGATAGTATGATATGTGGTGATCTCTTTGTGCTGCTGCTCATGTGTTGGTTATATGGAAGTGTTCTCTGTTTCTTAGCATTTTTTTAAATGCTTGTAGGCCATGGAAACATTGAATGGTCAAGAATTGGTTGGTCGTGCCGTGAGGCTTGATGTAGCAGCTGAAAGAGGAGCCTACACACCTAATTCTGGGTAACTCTTCATATATCTCACTCTTGTGTAACTGGGTATCTTGTGATGGACTCCCTTTTGCTGACGATCTGAAAATTCGTTGCTCTGCAGTGGTGGTCAATCATTCCAGAAGGGTGGGCGATCTGAAGGTGGTACAACAATATTTGTTCGTGGGTTTGACAAATATGGTGGTGAAGATGATGTAAGTCTCGAATTTTTATTTCTGGTTGAAGGACATTGTTTACCAAGCTTGTTGAATTATAATTGGTCATCTTTCTTATCTGATTTTGCAATAATTGCAGACAAGGAGTGCTCTGCAAGAACATTTTGCAGCTTGTGGAGAAATCAACAGAGTGTCAATTCCTCCAGATCATGAGACTGGAAATCTTAAAGGGTATGTTCTCATGCTTTGGTGTTCACAGTACTATTGCAAGTTTTTTCGCTCCATTCTTTTGGCACTGCCTCCACTTTCTAATAATATATGTAATCCACAGTATGGCATATATTGAGTTTGGTGATGCTAATGCTGTTACCAAAGCCTTAGAGCTAAGTGGCTCTGACATGGGAGGAGTGGAGCTGTTTGTCGACGAGGCAAAACCCAGAGGTGATTCTGCAGGAGGTGGTGGCAGGGGATTTGGCAGTGGTGGACGTCGTGGTGGCAGGGATTCTGGTGGTAGGTTTGGTGGTCGTGGTGGCAGAGATTTCAGTGGAGGTAGATTTGGTGGACGTGGTGGCAGGGATTCTGGTGGTAGGTTCGGCGGTCGTGGTGGCAGGGATTCTGGTGGTCGTGGACGTGGCAGAGGAGGTTTCAACAAACCCAACTTGGCTGCTCCAGGCACTGGTAATTTCATTGAAAAATCCTTCATGGGATGACAGTTTCTGTTATATATTTGCTGTGCATATGAACCTACTTCTAAATTCTAACAATGTTGTTAATGTAAATTACTGCAGGCAAGAAGACAACATTTGATGATTGAGCAACAGCAGCACAGGGGGATTGCAACCTGGCCAAGTTTTGAAAGGACTTCACTTTAATTATTATGTTTTTTTTTGGGAATTTCAACTGGATTTATATTTAAGAAGTGTGTTTTAGGATGAACATGGCAAACTCTGACCGGTAATATGATCATGTAGCATTTAGTTCTTTGCTTATATCTTCATAATAGTAGTATAATTTATGTTTTGTCGTATGCTTCCCTTTCACCTTGTTGCAATTTTATAGGAGTATGATTACTTACATGTTCTACTTAGAGTAATGTGCATGTCCAAATTACATTTTATTTGCACTCACGATCATCTATGATATAATTGTGCGATATCTTAGGTGACACAGTTTGATGTGACGTTTGATGTGATGAAGTAAATTTGAACGCCTAAAACTTTTAACCGGTAGTCCGAAACCACGACTCACGAGATATTACATTCATACTAGAAAGAGTATTAGACATCAATATTTAGTAAAGTGCGTGGCCAAAATCAAACGTTTTTGAAAGGCAAGATCTCTCCATCTTCTGAATATAGGGGTATCTGTATTATACTTCATCTCAACTTAATTCCACACCACAATATCCCATCTCCATTTTCAGCTATATATAGAAAATTCTCTGATCAAGAAATACTATTCTCCTTCATCTTCTTGAATCTTGGCCTTTTCATCGTTCACCCTGCCAATGGATGAAACTGTCTCCCCTGATCGCGTTGGCGCTCCGATTAGGTATGACAGGCTGACTACTCTGGAGGTGGAAGATCCCAACCATGCTACAAGAACTGCAGGAGAATCTGATATGGCATCTGAATTTCGACAATTTTGCTTGGATTTCCAGCTCCAGCTAGAATCAGCATGCCAATCAGTTGCATGGGACCGTATATTCATGTCAGCTTTTCTCACCATCTCTGTGTGGCTGATCGTTTTTGCTTTCTTTCTGTATTTGAGAACCGAGATGGTGGCTGACCAACAATTCCAACACCAGTTTCTGTTGAACTCATTAACAATTACGGAGTTTCAGGCAACAAGATCTCAGGTCACAGGAAAGTGTGATATCACTCTTAATATCACTAACAGTGGAGAAAGAAGCATCTATCATGAGACTTCTGTGCTCTCCATTTTCATGGACCATGAGTTATTATGGGTCGCCAGGACAGGAGATTTTTTCCTTGACGTTGGGAATAGCATTATGTTCAATGTGAATATCAATAAGACTACAATCTCTGTTCCTGCTGCATTTGTTCCAACAGCCATGCTAGAGAGCCAGAAATTACGTAAGCCGCTCCGTTTCAAGTTAAAGTATGACGGGATGCTTCGTGAGGGTTTAGCTGCATGGTATGAAGAAAGATCGCACGTATATATCATCTGTGGTTGGATCGAGATGGGGTTTGTCAATGACACCACACTCACAGGGGGGCCTGCAAGTTGCACTCTGGAAAATTACTGAGATAAGATATGTTTTTTCAGTTCTTTCCTTCTCCTATCTTTCAGCATTGTTCATGAATTCACGAATAGACAATTTTTTGTTTCCTGCAAACTTATTTAGATTCATTAGTGTCATATTGGCCTCTGACAAGTTTACCTTCTATGATCTTTTTCATCATTTGATCATTTGTAGAATTTCCAGATGTTACAAACACTCCCTTTGATTGATATCAACATGATGAAAGGCCAAAATGAGTAATGATAAAGCTTGACGTTTTATTTAATAATCAATCAGTTTCATTACAAAACTCCAATTGCGAACAGCAATGACACAGGTATAACAACAATGAGGAATTAGGAGTATGAAACAGTGCTTAACAAGATCTCTGATTCGATAAATCTTTCTAGGTAGTAGACGTAAACAACAAATCCTGCTATAAACGTATCCACTTACCAGATATGGCAATGTTTATTGTACAAGTACATGGCTTCTCAAACAACTCCATACCTGATAAGGAAACAGAAATATTTTCTGTTTCAAGAATTCAGTATACTTTTGCAGTGACTGGAGGAAGATGCATAGCTTAGCAATGCTCTTATTCGCTATATGTATGATTATCACTCTCAGGATGACCGTTCAAATCCACCACCAAGCTGCATATGCAGCCATTCTGGTGATGAGCCCCTCCCATATTCCCTGCTACTTTGGGAACCAAATTGTGGCATGACAGGAGCATCAAAAGGTTGTTGAGCATACTGTCAAAGAGCAAAAGGAAACATTTACTAATTAGTGATCACATATTTATGATAAAAAAACTGAATGTAACAGTTTGAGCCTGCAGCACATGTTCCATTTTCCAGATTTTATAAGAAAGGTTTATTCCAACTTGGTTCGTCACATAATTTTCTATTTTGTGTTCTTTCCCTCAAGTCTACTAGCATACAATTACAGCTTGAACGTTCTGTATAAAGCATGTTTTTCATGGAAGGTATGATTGGTTGGTCACGTCACATGTACAACCAGTACACATGAAAGTTTATGAACCCAAGCGGTGTCAGGAGTGACTTAAATTTTAGCATCCGTGCCTTGTTGACAACCAACTTTATAGTGGATTATTAATTAATTTCACAACAGTATCCTAGAGTTGGATAACGAAACAAGAGTCAGCTTCAGGAAGAAACTAAGAAGGAAGGCACTTTTTTTCTTTCTTCGTAAAATCAACCAATTTAGGCAGTTGACTGTTTGATTCAAGCACTCACATCTTTCGAAGGATATGCTTCTATGCCTCTTGCATTAACTGCTTCTAGCTTCAGCGAGAGAAACTGCAAGACATGCCAGAAGTAATTCAGTGAAGAGAATCGTAACAATCTGCAATGAAATTCAGAAAACGTATCAAAGGAATTTATACATGGAGTGGCAGGATACCTACCTCAACCTGGCGTTGTAATGCCTGTATATAATTAATTATCTCATCAAGCACTAATGCTTTGCCAATGACCTGTATTCACAAAATTATTGTTAGACTTCTTAATTTCAGCATAATTGTATTGACAGCTAATGAGAATTAGGTAACAAATAATTCTTCCGTACTGAATTCAATTGAACAAATTCACGGAACCACTAGAATGAGATGTTGATGTTGTTAATGAAAGATGTGATGATCCCAAGTCTCAACAAAAGAATATCAATCAATAAAATCTCATCACATGGTAAAATAGAATGCTTATATTAGTTCTGATCCGAATACAGGACCACTAAGTATAACATTGTGGTCTGACTTCAAGGAAGAGTCCTTCGAAGAATATGTCCAACAATCATCAGGATCAACTGTAAATTATGCTTATATCGAGGCTTTGGAGAACAGGATCAACCCTATCAATGCCAAGGATAGTTTGTGTAGAATAAAGCCAATCATTTTTGTTTCTGTGCTGGATAGAAGGATACAAATCTACTAGTGATTTTATGCTTGATTTTTCTTTCTCCAAAGATTGCTTCTGCATTTACAAATGTGATATAAACTGCTATATATCTTCTTCTATGCGTGTTTCATGTCCTCAATTGTTTCCCTAGACTCAAATTTTGGATAATGCACAGGACAAAGGAAGTTACAGTAGCGAACTCGCAAACTATGTCCAAAGCAAAAACTTTTTCAAAAAGATGTTACAATCACATTTGATTATAATTAACCGAAGACGAGGGGAGGAAATCACTGCAATTATGAACGATACATCTCTCGAACAGATAAAACTCACTTTGTTGCAACCAGGCACAAGGTCTTGAAGAATTTTCATCCTCTCACTGATCTTTTCTCTCCTTGCCTGACAAAAAACAAAGAAAACGAAATCACCAACATAAATCTTTGTCACCTATATTCCATCCATTAATCCCAATGCAAAACAACATTAACCCATGATCCCCAATCCTTTCAACTAGCACAACAGGTAGCTTTAGAAACTATTAAAGACAAAAGAGGCAAGTGAACTCATTACTCTCTCAGCCAAACTGTGACTATCGGTAGCTTGACCCCGTCTTGCCCGCACATGGATGTAGTCTTGTTTTGATGGGTCTGCCGGCTTTCCAGATTGCTCAGGCGCCTTGCCTGAATTCCCTTCCCTTTGTGGCTTATTTTCACTATTATCATTCGATACTGCTGCCTTTTGCCTTTTACTGTCACTCTCACTCTGCTAAAAGCAAAACACAGTTCACTGTTGTATTAGAATTCAAAAACTCAAACTAATCACAAATAAGTATCACAAATTCGGAAACATTTCAACCAGAAAAATCGGCAGAATCTCAAAAGCACGTGTAAAAATTGAGAAAACTGAAAAAGCAAGTAGAATTTATAGCAGTAAGCAAAATACCTGAAAATAGAAAGTAAGCTAGTTAATAGCAAGCTAATTAGGAAAAACTCAAAATACTACCATGGCATTATTATTGTCATTGCTAGTGGAAGTTGTTGTTACTCCTACTCCTCCTGTTCCTCCACCAGTAGGATTATTAGAGAAATCGTGAAGATCGTTGTTATCGTCTTCTTCACGACGCTTCCTGGAATTAGGAGAGGTGTGAAGATGTTGAGGAGTTGATCTGTGGTGGTCCATAAGCATTGGATCCAAGCCAAACGACGTCGCATTGGCGAATCCAGGCCAGATCTCGGCCAAATTGTAGACACCTCCTCCGGGAACGCCGTCAGTCATCATCGCCGTGCCTTGTGGATCCATTCAGAAACTAACTCAATCGAAGGATCATTAGCAGCTAGCGAATAATTAACTAGTGTATATCTAATGAACGATGATGCAACAGTAGTAGTATTAGACTATTAGTAGTAATATAGTTGTAGTAGTTCCTTGAAGAGTGGAATTAGCGAGTGGCGTAACAATGGCGACTCAACAGCAAAGCAAACGCTGATTCAGTGATTCTTCTTCTTTGTTGTTGTGTGAGTGGTGGTGAGAGTGAGAGTATTGGGAGTTGAAAACAAAGGCCAACTGACCACTAAACTTGGATATTGACTCACTCAGCTTTTCTCGGAGCATACAGCGTTACTCTGTCTTCTCTTCTATTTCATTTCTTCTTTTCTAAATATATACAACAAACACTTCCAATCCTTATATTATGCTTCACGCAAGCCTACTCTACGCTGCAACTGGTTCACCTGCACCACCTTTCCTCGTATAATAAGTATATTATGTGAACGTATTCAAAGAAGATAAAAATTTGATTCATCGAACGACCATCTTATCTTTCGCGATCGATAAAAATAAAAATATTAAATCTAAGTTCTTCGCATGTTTCACTCATTTCCTTCAAGTTATTACATGATTACACCGTAATCATAGTCTCAGTTTTCTCTAATTATAATTATATATACAATGTTCGTTGGTTGAATAAGCATTTTTGTTTCTCATTATCGGCCATCAAAGACATTAAAGTCTAAGATTTCAAAAAAAAAAAAAAAGACATTAAAGTCTACCGAACAGCCCTAATTGAAGTATGGACCAGATAATGAGGTATATATTTCGCTCCTATACAATGGCATGTTGTTAGTAATATTATTATTATTATTATATAGTAATAATATATACCGTCCACTAAATAAAAAATGAGTCAAAACGTGGGAAAATATAAATTAATGTGATTTAGGTGAATACACATGATAATCGAGTTGAATAAATAATTTAATAGTACATTATATGAAATTATGATTAACAACATAAGAGCTCTAGGAAATATAACGTGAATACTTGAAGAAGTATTTAGCCAAGAGATTATGTGAGTGAATGATTAATTGATGTTCAGTACTATTGAGGCTACTAATTATTAGTTTTGAAAATTTGGATGAGTATAATTTCATGTAAGGTTATTACTCTTGAACAAATTTCAAAATATTCGGAATATGGTTGTGTTTTCTTCAACTTAAAATCAATTTAGTTCAATTAAATTCAATTTAAATTGTATTCTCTTCAACTGAAAATTACTGAATTAACTGAACTGTACTGAAGTAAAGTATAAATTATAACTAAGTCGAACTAAACTGAAATGAACTTAATCAAATTAAAGTGATTTTCAATTAGAAAGAAGACAACTTTATTTATAATTATACTTTACTTCAATTCAATTTAATTAAATTTAATTCGATTCACTACAATTTATTTAAATTTCACACCAATTAAAATTGCACCGTCAAAGGAAGCTGGTATATTTGAATTTCATAAAGTGAGTATTGGTTCTTTTAGTACGTGTGTTGGACAATAGCTAATGATTAGGAAAATTAAGATTAATAAGTTGCTATTTATGGAATGATTAGCGATAATGATAGTTTTGGCTTAATTGGAGATTAGCCTTTGTGGATATTGTAAGATCTGGATGGATAATGACTGCACCATCATTTATTGGCCCACGTTTTTAGATTGGTATTAGTACTACCTATTAGGTTATTATTACCATAACTTTCCCATTTACAAAGATTAATTTCTCTGACATTGAGAACCTAAAACTCAACAAATCTAGCTAAGAGTTCTAAGTTGATTTTTGACTAACTAAAATGCTGCTGGTCAAATTTAAATGTAAATCAATGCTATGAGTTTATTAGCCGAATGTGGAAATCTAATAATATATATAACTTAAGTCGTGATAATTTGTATTATAGTTCGTATATATATATTTTAATCGGAATATGATGAAGTAGTAGAATGAGTAACGTGTCACTAATAAAGGGGGCAATGTGGGCGAAGAAATCATCTTAGAATTGGGCATCGCTACAAGTTAATGAAATGAATCTGCGCTCTGAAAAAATGCATGGCATATTGGCAATGGGCAGGTCAGATTCAGCTCATTATATTACCAGAAAACATAAAAAACTGGACCCCAAATAAGAAATATAAAATCCATCATTAAATGCTTACTGTTCCCTGACTCAATAATAAAATATAGCTATATAAATTAAATAGCTAATAGTATAAATTATAAAAACTGCAACAATATAATATACATCTTTCTTTCCCTATATTTGCACAGATTGGATCCATGAATGATGTATTTATATGTATTTTTGTATCTATTTGAATCGAGTCTTTCATGTTTTCACTATTAAACTAAATACAAGTTGATAATATTAACTAATATTTATTTTGTTGCATGGTTTTCTACGCCACATTTTGCGTGATATACTAGTTTAATAACACTAAGACAAAAGTTTCCAAATGTAACCCTAATATATATCGCCCAATTGTTCTTCGTTATCTTAAAAATTAACTAAATCTAGTTATTGTTTTAAACAGCCATGATATCATATACTATACTAGTATTCGAAACGAATAAAATTCTATTGCTTTTTCACTCGTATCTTGAAATTTTCTAGAAATGCAACTCTTTTTAAAAAGAAAATGTTCAACGCTAGTTAGTAAATTTAGAGGATTCTAAAATATGAACTAACCACATGGTACGCATGTACTATAAGAAACCTTTTCAGCCAAACTCCCATAAACGAAAATTCAACTTGAGGACCATAACTCACCCTAGTAGCAAGGCTTTTTATGCTAAACCTTTATGAAATTGTTTATCATATTGGACATATTCTTTGTCGTTCCTAATCAGAACTCGACTCGACTCGACCCCAAAGAGCTGCTTTTGTTAAAATTCGAGCCGTTTCTTGAAAACTCGCTTCAGATATGAAACTTTGAGTATTGAGAGCTGCTCGAGTTATTCCCAATAAGGTGGCAACAACATATATTATACGGTATTTGTTTGGCAAAAGGAGCTTATAGAATAAGATGAATGTAAGATGATC
Source organism: Plantago elongata (assembly GCA_036897095.1). Lineage (NCBI taxonomy): Eukaryota > Viridiplantae > Streptophyta > Magnoliopsida > Lamiales > Plantaginaceae > Plantago > Plantago elongata. Next base: position 38,497 of record JAYMSP010000297.1, on the reverse strand, counting down.
ACTGATTTGATTGTCTGTAAGTATTTGGATTAGCTTTTAAAACATTCATGTAATGACTTAAATTAACATTCAATAAACCTACTTATTAGTGAAATCACCTTACGAATGGAGACAAAGAAATGGTAAATAGATAAAATAGTGATGAGCTAATTATTGGGCAAGTAAAAGAGAACATGTGCAACATTCCCTTTTATTGGAGTGATAGAAGCAATGACGGGAGGAAGTTTGTAGTCATTGTTAAGTTGCCAAACTTGGTAGTCTAATATGGTTAGACATCTAAGAGGTTCGTAAAGAGGTCTGCCTAACTTAAAACATTTGAAATCTCCAGATTTTATTTTAACCCGTCCCAACCAATACAAGATTCTTATGACAATGAGATGAGATCATGGACTGTAGTTTCAGTTTCCACATTTTTCTCTTCAATGTGGATGGATAGATGATTCGGTTCAGGTATAAAGATGGGCGATCTAGATTTTCCTAAACTGTACCATTGCCATATAGCTGACGCCACGGTTGGCTCGTGTTTCTTTTCTTAAAATTAAGTTGCATGTCTCGTGCTAAAACTCTATTATCATAATTCACGATAGAGTTTAATCATATTAAAAAGTTCAAATTTAACGAATTTGACTGGTTGGTATTAATTCGGTTTATTTGTAAATATGAGATATTAGCAGTATATGAATCATGAAGTCTAGACTTAAGATAGTGTACTGTCTACTACTATAGTCTATAGATGTTAAATTATATGTGTCCGATCCGATATTAATAAGTCGTTTTTAGGTGTGACCATGCTAAATGTACTGTTGCTGCTACATGTAAGGACATTCTTTCGAATATGATGACTATTGGAATCAATACAGTTGAACTAACTCTTTTCTTTTTTTTATGAAATAAAATCCCACAACCATGACTATATTTGTATAATTGTATTGAGATTCCTCATACACAGTACGTATGTTCCAATAATTACACAACACATTCCTGAATATCAGAATTATCCCATTGACATATTTAATTTGTGCTATTTAACTTTTATTTCTTTCTTTCTTTCTTTCTGGTGTCTTCTTTCCATTGCTTAGCTGCCAGCTGCAATACATGGAGATAGGCATGAAATGAAATTTAAGGACCTAAATGAAGAGACAATTACAGCTAAGTGTGTGTGCATCCCACCACACTTGCTGCTGGGGCTGTTTGTACTACTTGTCCATTGCGAGACCTAAAAACACCGTACCATCGACTTGTATTTGAATAAATGACTCCCTTCAAACCCTAAACAAGGACATTTATTCTTATACTTGAACGGAGGGAATAATAACCAAGCAACGCTAGCTCTTAAACTTAATAAAATCTTCGATTCATTTTCTTTAATTAAATTTCTTAAAATTTGGATTCGGAATATGGATAGGTGACAAACTGACACATATGAATGTTTGCTCGGAAGGCTTAGGAACAGAGGTGAGTGATTTGATTGATGATTGTTATTGATACGGAAAAATGTCCTTAGAAGGACCCCCTACATCTAGAAACCAATAATAATGAATCTATAGGAAATGTGATGAAATTCCTTAAATTCTGATCACATACGTACTGTCATTTTAATTCCTCGTTGTAGCTCTTTATGCCTCATGAAATAATTAAATAAATAATTAAAAAATGAAAATCTAAGAAGAATTATTGTCCAGCAAATTAGAAGGCGGTAGTTGTAATGTCAAGAATCATACCGTTGCGGAGATAAATTCAAATATCTAACAGTAAGTATTTCATATTTATGTATGAATAAATAGTACTTAATTATTGCCAGCAACTTTATAGGTCGAATATGATAAACATGAAAAGTTGTAAAGTCATTGAAGAAGTTGTAGTTCTGATTAATTAATAATGTTAGCTTTTAAGCTAGCTAAATCAGTATATTTGAGTAATTGACTCCCCAATTAATGTGGGAAACAAATTTGAAAATGAATCATAATGTTAATAGAATTATTTGTAAGTATCAGATTATCAGCGTTGTCTAAACCTTATAACTAATTGGTAATATGATGTAAACAGTTTGATACTGACAAAAAAATAAAAAAAAATGTCCGATACTCAATAGTACTATACATTAAGAACCGCTGGATGTATTTACATTTATCTTTTAAATGTTGATATTCATTTATCGTTGATATTTTTTTAAGTAATACGAGACAACATAAGTCGTTGGTGTGATCCTTTTGATTTGTGCTTGGTGTTTAAACTTCATCCAAACGAAGAGAAAAAGAAATGAATAAAGTGAAACGTCTTTTATGAGCACATTGACTTTTTAAACAATTTGTTCCACCTAAAACTTCCTTGTAATCTTCGATGAACCATCTAAAAGTTCTGAAACATTTAAAAATACTGAGAGGCCGATTGATATAGAATTTGAATAGGCATTTAAATGGATTTTAGTGAAATTGTGTTTAGAATGGAATTGAATGGGGGTATTTAAAGTGTATTTTACTCCAAATCAATATTCATCGATTTAAATGGAGCGACTTAACTGCTATGGCAATTAACCCCAGTGTTTTCATATTTGAAGTGTACTTGTGTATGATAATGGGCCAATTCAGCAATTCGTGTATATGATAATGGGCCAATTTCAGCAATTCTTGTGAATGTGATGATATTCTGATACTGGACTGTTTACATGTGTTCTCTAGACTCGTCGGCTCGAGCATGTTTCAGGACTTACAGCCCATAAAGATACCCTTTGCATAAAGGCCCATGTCATACCGGATTAAAATATTTTAAAGAATTAATTTTATTTTACATCAAAACCTTTTAGACTACTTTAATTTTATACCACAATCTTTTTCTTTATAGAGTCGACACTAGAACCTTTATCAAAATTTTTACCTAACACAAAGGTTAGACGGCTGTTAAGTCTCCGTTAGTTGTATTTTCAAATTACACAAAACCTTTACAAAAATATACATTTGTTACCGAAATTTTTACAAAAAATTGCATTTGTTGCCGATTCTTTTTTATCTAGAAATAAAAAGTTCATAATATTCGTTTAGTTTTCATGATATTTCAAATGGTTGTTTTTTAAGAATGATGAGTTTGTTTTTTCCTTTCAATTTGGGTATCAACCTTCTTTATGTTTGTTACACACATGTAAGTTAGCATGTATAGTAACATCCGTTGATCATGTTTACCATAAACGGACTAGTAAAAAATGTAGCTAGTAAGTCCAAATTAAATTCCAGACACATTTTCTACCATTTTGTTACTAAAAAATTAAAAAGTAATTTTGATAAATAATAGAGCCTCTAAAACATATTTGTGCTTCAAAGTTCACTACAATGTACAATAACCAACAAAAAAAAACTACCATGTCACTAATGGTCTCAAATATTATGTTATTGAAGGTTTTAAATAACAATCAAATTACAATTATAATCAATCTATAAGATTTTTTAAGAATTGCAAAAGAAGTTATACATCCACCATGCATGTACTAAACCTGAAAGAAAATATAATATACACAAATAGGGAGGGAGGTTAATCATGACTCATCTTTGACCTCTAATCCGCTTGAAACCAAAACTATAATTATATATATAATAATGATCATATTTTGTGTAAATTTTCATTCTAGGAAAATGTTCAAGTTGCGATTGCAAGTTTTTGCAAAGGTTTCGGTAAGGATTGTAAATTTCTACAAAGATTTTGGTGTAATTTGAAAATACGATAACGGAGATTTAACGGCCGTCTAACCGGTGTGTTAGGTCAAAATATTAACAAAGATTTTAATGTATACTATTTTAAAGTATACCGTAGAGTGAGACACATCCATTTATATACTACACAATGGCTATGTATTTTTTATATATGACTAATTGTCTATAAGTTATATCCCGGTCATTTTTTTCTCCGATTTGGTGATTTATTACACGAGTCGGGAGTATTTCACACGTCGCAAGTGCCTCAAGCGTCGAAAGTATCTCAAGCGGTTGACACATGTCATATCGTGATTCAATCTCGAAAATTATTTTAAAAAAATAGAAAAAAAAGAAAGAGAAAGAGAAATTCAAAAAATACAAAGTCATTGTGTCGAGCGCGTAAGATACCCCATGCACGTATAATAAATTATTAAGTCGGAGCAAAAAATTAACCGGAGTATATCTTTTAAACGAGTAGTCATTGTAAGGTATACAAAAACTATATAGTTATTGAACAGTATATAAAATAGACGTGTCTCAATCTAAGGTATATTTTAAAAAAATTTCCCCGATTTCTGCTCTTGGATTCGATCGGGATTCGATTGTTCGGAGTGACCTAGTTACCGGATGACTTGGGATACTAATATACGTCATGATAATATGACATTGCTCAAATGGAAACCATATACTGATATGAGTTAAATACTTGGACAGAAGTAAGATTTTAATGAAATCGAGAACCTCTCTACGGGACGTCAAGTATAAATGTAATTACCAACACAATCTATCCTCACCCGACACTCACTTGTACGCATGATTACATCATATTGGTATGATTCCCAGGAAAAAAGACCCCATATTCCTACTTTTGCAATTTTAAAAAGTTCTAAACGGAGAGATCTATCAATTACTACATTATGCACCTATTTCTTTTAAAGTAAAAATTATTGTAACATATCACTACATTTTAAGTATGAATGTACCATATAATCCTTATAACAATACCTCTTTTCTCTTTTTTATGGAATGATCATCTCCCTTGTTTTCTTGTGGGTTGATGATCTCATAAATACTCAAATTAACCTAGATAAATTAAATTTTGTCCACTTTAAGAGTTCATAATTTGAGGAGAAAAAAATATAAAAAATAAATAAAAATTACTAACGACTTTAGTTTTTTAGATCTATAAATATAGACCACTATTGACCATGTTTGAATTATTTTTCGGATATCTATGAAAATCACCAACAACTTTATTTAAATCTTATGAAATTGTAAACGAGTTGTACGGATGCAATTTTATTAATTTCACCTTTTACACATTGTTTTAAGATATCAAGTATGTAAAAATAATCATTTATATAAAGAAGTGTTCGTGTCCAATGCCCCTATCCAACTCACAGTGCCCATTGCCCCGACACAATGTCTTGAACCTGTATATACGTAGACTCTCTACTTACCTGACGACTATATAAAGAAAATGTCCGTGACCAATGCACCTACCCAATCCCCGTGCCCCGACCCAATGCCCCGGTCTGAGCCCATATATATGTAGACTCTCTACTTTCCTGACAACTTCAGATGACAACAATTTCTCAGACCCAGTGCCCAGCGTTCGAGACTAATGCCCATGCCCAATGCCCGGACCCCGTCCCTCGGAATAATGCTCGTGCCCCGACCACTACTTGCATCTCGACATGACGTGTCATTGTGCTATCGTGAAAATTATTATTACTTTTTTTTACATATATATGGTTTTTTTTTTGAATAAGCTATATACGATATTACAAAAGTGTTTAAAGTTAAAATTAATAAAACTGGACTTTTAGAACTCATTTTACAATTTATTAAGGTTAAAATAAAGTTGTTATTGATTTTTATAAATCTCAGGAAATAATTCAAATATAGTCAAAAGTGATCTTTATTTATTAATCTCAAATAAATAAAGTCGTCGGTGATTTTTATTTACTTTTTGCATTTTTATTTTTCAAGTTATATACATTTTAAAGTGGATAAAATTAAAATTTTAAAAAGAAATAAGTGTGATGAGTTTATTGTAGTACTGAAATTTGTGATCCCCTTCATATGTCACTTTTGATTTACATTGTAAGTATATTGGAATATATCAATTTGTTGTTGAATTAATGTTGTGACTTGATGAAGAATTTGTTCGCCAGAGAAATTTGTAAAAAATTACTATGCATTAGTATGTATTTGTAAAGAAGTCGTTTTGCATGACTTGTGGGGGAAAACAATGAATTATCGTTTCGATTCTGGTTTCACTTGCACACATGCAGCATGCATGATCAGGGGTGAAGTTAGAATTTTTTCTCAGCTTGTACCCGAACTCGACTTTAACTCTTAATACATTACTTCGGTATCTTTAACCATACCACATAACTCAAATACATTATAACTTTTAAAAAAATTCCACATAAAATAGCAATAATCAATATCAATTCTACACACAAATTGCATATTTTACAATTACAAGTACATTTTTCATTTTATTTATATATATAAAACTATACGTCAATCCTAATATACATACAACAAGTTTTTCAGGACGATGATTTGTGTATATTTAGTTTCAACATAATTGAATTGATATTGTTAATAAAAATATTAAATTATGTGAAACGTTTATGTAGCCAACAATTACATTTTAAATTATGAAAAAACATCAATGTTTCTAAACTAAACTCCCCGAGTTACAAGTGATAGCCTTAAAGTATGTAAGTTATTTTTTAAATTTAAAGTGTGTGCGTCTTTTTTTAAAAAATCTTTATTATAAACGCATCGTAATAGATTTAAATATTAAATAAAAATAAAATTCGAGCATATATATTCACTAAATTTTTAAAAAATTACCCGTGCTCAGCACGGGTCCAGGTAAGGGTACCTTCGCGACTGTGCATGACTATGAGTTTATATTGTTAATGTCTCCTTAATCAGTCTTCATTCATTCAGCTTCACATGAATCTAATATCATACGGTTCAAATTTTAAACTACATAACGTATTAATATATTACGTCAAACATAATAATGCTCTTACTATTGACTATTGAATAATAAGCTATACAATATGAGCTACAGTGCTACACTCTAAACATATAAAAGTTGAGACTTATGTAAATTGTGTCTATGAGCTAATTGACATGGCACTCAAATCGTTTCATTTGACTCGACGAACAGTTATTTGACATAAAATAAACTTTAAATACCCCATTTCAATTTCATTCCAAAAACAATTTCACCAAAATCTTATCCAAATATCTATTTGAGTGTCATGCTAATCAGTCCCATATTATCGAGTGTTACCTACAATATTTACATGTATGTATGTATGTAATAAATACATAAATTGAAAAGTCGAAAAAGCAACAAAAACATGAAAACAGAGTTGTTCAACAGTAGCTCCCCTTCTCCTTTCGACCCTACTGCAATTGATGTCTTTGTTGGCATTGTTGTGTTGTATCTTGTCTCTTCCAATTCGTTGCTTTCACCATAATCATCATACTATGGTTTTGGTAGGTACCCTTTATTCACATTTCACATAATAAAACCCCACATATATATTATGATGTGTGTTCTTGACTCGTTTTAAATTTTACTCCACACTATTATTATATTATAATATCATGAATAACATGTCACATCTTCTAATGTTTATAAAAATCAACACGAAAATGAATTTTTAATTAGATGATTGATTACCATCAAATCGTCCGTTTACTTTTTAAATTAATGTCAGTTAAATAAAATTTTCTAATCGAACCAATTAATTCATAATTAAGATTATAATTTATGCTTAGCAAACTGTTTATTATAATCACATAGTGTTATTTTGGTCAAAGAAGATACCATTACCTCCCACACATTTATATTGGTCAATATGCATCACCTACTACTTAAGTCCTTTTTCAAATCTCTTAGTTATCAAATGAAGGGATGCTTAATTAATTACGGTAATTTCACTAAGAAAGCATTATTCGAATGATCAATACATCTAATCTGAATTATATATGAAATCATTTCAAAATGAAAACATCCGAAAATGCAATCGTTACATATATGATCCTGTTTGTTATACTGATTGAGCGACCATCTCTCCACTCAAATTGAATATTTTATACACAAAAAATTCAATTTCAATTGAAAAAGTCCACTCAAATTCTATACCAATCAGTTCCATAGATTCGTATCCGATGATACTTTGGTGGGATTTCAAGATACTCACGATGGTGAACATAAGTCCCACTTGCAACATACTACAATTAGAAAGAAGAACTGTTATTAAGCGATTCTCCACAAGTCATGATCAGGCCAAAGAGTTGAGAGCTAATTAAGATTCCAAAAGAACCATTTCAATAATGAGACTGTAATTTTATGCTTTTCCAAAAGTCCTAAAATATGATATGACAAATGAAATCATAGCATAGCAAACATAAATAAAAAGGAAGGACCCCACATTAATGGCACACTATATAAAAGGTACACAGTACGAAAAAGAAGATGTAATGAATGAGTATAGTAAATTGTCTATTCATTGGGTTCACCTGAAGACCTCAACTGTTCAATAATACAGTATGTCGTCAAACTATTGGCTGATGATAAATTTCTGGATTCGGACCCGGTTAGAACCGGGTCGAGTTAAGGTACAATTGATGTGTATAAATATCGATCAATTTTAGTGAGAGACCGATCGTCTATAAAAATAAAAACTACATGTTTCGAAATGTACATAATGCGATAATAGCGTAGGTTTATTATAAATACAATGTTTGAAGAATTGAAGTTAATCTGATCTATCTATGAGATGTTTGTAGTTAAATTGATATAATCAGTTTATAATTGACAATCTCTCGTAAAAATTTATAGTTTAGGATGTAAAACTAATGCATTTTCCTTCTGATACATCGTGTAAAATGAAGATATATCTAAAGTGAAGTAAGATCAATCTTTTCTCCTTTCTAGATACTCCCAGTATGGGGTGATCCACATGCTCTCTCAACAGTTAATAGGTACATAAAAAACATAGAGAAGTGTCCAAGTTTTATTATTGGAGTAGACCAGATTGTATAGGAAACAAAACTTATGGGCTCATCACAACTCACACTGGAACAGCTCATACACTCCTAACAAAAGATTGGTTGTTGAATTTTGTTCAACGAGTTTATTCCTTCCCAAACGTTACCAAAACTCCACACCAGTACTAGGGGCCGTTTGACATAAAATTAAAATTGGTCCATTTAGCTCGATGAACATTGATTTGGCCTAAAATATAATTTAAATACCCCCATTTCAATTTCATTCCAAACATAATTTTACCAAAATCCATCCAAATACCCATTCAAATTTTATACCAATAAATCCCTAAAATATTTTTAACCCGTAGGGTCCAGATCTCACCAATACAATGCACTAGTATCTATTTCAATACAGTATGTATCTTGGTCTATACCATACCTTAATTCCCTAATTCATGTTTTCGGATTGAGCCGGGATCCAGGGTTTTTAACCGTAGGCTCCTTACAAAATTTGAGTTTAATTTTTTTTGGGTTTAAGTCGGGTTAAGTGTCTGTGAGAGTTTGGATTGTGGAAGACGCATGATCCAAGATTTATATTATGATTCTATTATGATAGGGATCTGAATATGATCTTACCAATCAATGTTCAACAAAAGATTTAAAACTCTAGTTGTATTATATTGTGTACATATTTAGGGTTCTGTTCTCTTCAAATGAAATTTACTGAACTGAACTAAAGTAAGGTATAAATTATAACTAAGCAGAGCAGAGCTGAACTGAACTGAACTGAACTAAAGTGATTTTAAGTTGAAGAGAACAAAGTCATATATTCTTTTCTTTATTTAATTCGAAGGGAAGGGGCAATATCAAACTGTTTTTTAGGGAGGTAATTTTCACATTTGTATTCTTTCACATCCACAAATTTGAACATGAAATTTTGATTGAGTGAATTTAAATCCCTTATATAAATGGATATATGGTTTTAATATTAAGAAGTATGTAATTTTGCATTTTTTTAAATTCGGGAAAGAACCTTTTCTTCATAAGATATTAAACAACGTATACAATGTTACCATTGGATATTCTTGTGGATTCCCACTCACCAAAGTGTATGATATGATATATCCAATTCAAAGAATCGTTCAACAAAAGCAAGAAAAAGTAAAAAGAAGTAAGGGAGAAGAAAATGATGTCGTGAAAAATAAAATGATGTATGGTTAACGTGGGAAAAGAAAAGATTAATGGTGGTATACTTTGCAATTTGTCCTTGTTAACTTAGAAAATAGTAGTAACAAATTTACAACCATACGTATGAAATTAAAGGTTATTGACTCATAATTTGAGTGGTTGGTACATGTTGTTGAAGTTAGACCCGTGTGAAACATCATGAGTCGGTTACTAGATCCAAAACCCATATTATTAGTGGTAATCATATTTACAATTTTACACGTAAATTTATTTTATTTTATTTTTACCATTTACGATAGTAAGAGATCCGTATAAATTATTAACAAGAATTAGGGAGATATACTCTAGATCACAAGGCATACTTGAAATTTAATGTGGAGGGTGCTTTGAGTTCAGATGGATATAGTAATAAGGTACAGTAGTTGAGGTTTTAATGACTTTCTTCATATACATCAACTACTCAACAGAAGGAAAACTGAAATCATTCTCATCTGCTAAATTATTGATTTCTTGCAGATTTCATTTCGTACCCATATTCAATTTTAACGTGTACTACTTGTCTATGTGTGTTTCCTTATCTTTTCAAAGTAAGTATATCTAAATTAGTGTGCATACTTAACACAAAACAAAATTGTTATTTGCGGAAAACGTACTCTATATGAATGTTGAAAATAAAATTAGACGAAATTGCTATAATCATAAATCCGATATGACATTCACGGTCGAGATAGAAATCCTTCCCAAGAAGAGGATATACGAAGTTTTACAAATGCCAAATTCTGATACTGCTTTGTAAAGAAATGCAGGGACCAAAGAACTTTCCTATGTGAGTATTGGTGCCTTGGTGGTCCAAATTCCTACTCATATTGTCTACACATTCCTAATTGGATTGGCCAAGTAAATGATACTATTACATTACGTTTGGATGCAAATTGAGTTTAACACTGAAACAAACATGTAATATGCGATATGTATCAAATCTGTATGCTAGATAAAAATTAAAGTAGAGATAGAATATGAGTCGTGGAAGTTATCCGATGTAAAAATAACATGAAGGGATTCTTCATTTATCCTTCTTTTCTTTTCTTTTGTTCTTTGAATTAAATCAAGGGAGTCTTATTACAAATTAGGGAGTTCGCTCAAATGAAGAGGCATCAATAGTTGAATTAATTCATGTTGAAATAAGCTAATTTTATGTCATATAAAGTCGAGTTTGAACTTAGTTTCGAAACAATTTTAACTTTATAATGTTAAATTTATATTAAGATTTTTTTTTTATCAAAATGAGTCGATAAAATAGTTCAGTAATAAATGTCATGATAGTTGACAAGTAGGACCTACCCAACCTATTTAAAAGAGTACTAATATATGGTGCAAATGTAGAACCTCATTAATTAATACTTGCTCCTTTATGGTGGTGGGATCTAACCGCAATCGAATAGATGAGATATGAAAGGGTATATGCTACAATTAATACCTCAAGTCCTAACCAACATGGCACTTAAGTCTTCATTGGCAAACCCAACCCCCTAAAATATCTTTAATAAAAATCATTATCAAACACAACCTCCAAAAAATATTTAATTTAAACATCCCAAAAAAGAATCCAAACTCTCCACCCAATAACAACCCCACGATTCCAAAATCATACCAAAGACATACACACCCCACTTACTAAAATACCAATAATTGTATTGTAACAAAGTTGAATCAACTTTTTAATCCTGTATCCAACATAATTACAAACGATAAAATATGACGTGTATTTAATGGTCACCATTTAGTGTTGATCTCAATTTAATATCGGTTTTATAATTGAAGGGATATCAAGAATAACATTATCCACATGGTATTAAAGACGATGCCTAGATTACTTGTGTTAAATAAACAGAGCGGCGATCGAAGTCTCCTAAACGACAATTGTAACTTTAACTATCCTAAGGTAGTAAATTCTAATGGTGTATTCTCATTCATCGAGTTGGACTTGAACTAATGACCATGTATGAAGTTTAAAATAGTTACTGAAAAGTTTCCAAAAAAGCAAAGAAGGGCGAGAGGTTTATTGGTAGCCAGAAGAGACAGTTGGTTAAAGACAACACACATAGCAGTGAAGTGAAGTAGTAGTGTACGATGGATAAAAATGGGTGAAAATGAAAATAATCAAATCTCACACACACACGTTTAACCCTTCAATTGTCTGCCACGTGTCCCTGTCCCACCTACGCAAGATGCTTCTAATTGCCGTCACCGATTTGCTTCTTTTCTGGAACTCTAAATTAGACCAATTCTATTATGTCACCAAAAAATATTTTGACTTTTCAGCTCTGAAATTCACGAAATTTTGAAGCAGAAAGATAAAAAAAATTGTTTCTTTTTGGTGCGTAGTATTGATTTATCGATTCATTTATTAAAGTGTATCAGTCTGTAACCCAGATTCTCGAAATTTGTATTTATTCAGATACAATGATGAAAAATGAATGAATATAGCAGAGATTGATTTGATTATATAGGAGAAGAAGAAGAAGAAGAAGAGAAGGAGACCGGTTGTTTTGGGTTTTTATTTCTCTCTCTAGACCACCCGATTTTTTCTTGATTCCTTTTCAGAGATTGAGAGAGAGATTGAGAGAGAGAGGCAATTCGTTTCAACAATCGAATCGATCGATTTTTGACAATTTTCTTGAAATCTTGAGGGTGGGATTTGCAGATGGGCACGTGTGTTTCTCGACCGGAGAAATGTGTAGGAGGTGGGAAAGTGGAAGGTGCCAAGAACAAGACGAAGAGGATGATGAGGAGGAGGAAGAAAAAGAGTGGTGGTTTGAGAAAAAGAGTCCCTTCTCATTTGTCCGATCGATCAGCTCCTGATGGTGCTGGTTCTTTACCGGTCGATCGCTCATTCAACAATCCCACCTTTCAAGGTTCAGTCTTTTCACTCTCTTAATGCTTATCTCATTTACTCATTCGTTGATTGATTGATAGATTCAATTTGTGTTTGTTGATCTGGTTTCTTCATTTTATCAGTGTAAAGGTTTTGAGCTAATTGAGACTGTGTCTCTGTGGTGTGTGTTTGACCTTGTTTTCCGGGCATGGAAGTGGAATTTTTACAGTACGGATAGGTGTCTTCTAGTGTGGAATGTGGATCTTCACATGTCATGTAAAGTGGGTTTGTGTACTCACTCTGGGTGGGAAACCAGAAACAAGATTCCTTTTCTGTTTCTTCTGAAAACATGTGGATATGTGGTGTCACATTGTGTAACAGATAGACCGTGGTAAGATAATAACTCGGTATAGCGAACGGTGCCTAATTTGGGGGTAAGGAGCTCTTACTGAGGAGGGTTTGGACCTTCTTGTAAATTAGGCAAGGTTGCTTGGGCGAATCGGAAACGTTGATTGAGGTTTCTTAAACCGTATTTAAGATTAGTCCTGAGTCCTGATTTTTGTTAAGAACTCTCTCACATTGAACAATGCACTTTCACCTGCTAATTGTTGATCGTTGGAGCAAGATTTTCTGGTAAATGTCATTGGCATCGAAGCATATTGTTTTATTTGCTTTTGTTTAAAACCTTCAGATGAAACTTTGTAAGATGTGAAATAAGTGAGTGATAGTTGAAATTGGTTTTAGGGAGTTTAAAGATATATTGGATCATTTAAATTCTTTGGAGTTCTTTCTCTTATAAAAATTGTTTGTCATCAGGAGGTGTCGAGGAAGCGTGGTATGATTCTACAGCAGTACTTGACTCTGATTGGAGTGATGAAGATTTTCAAAGCCTTCCAGATGGTAAGTAGGCTTCTTTCAGCTCTAACTTATTGGTTTTAGTTATTACATTCCCATGATTGGATTGTGACGTTGCTTCCATCCTCAGATGTGCTCTCTGTAAGTGGCATTGATAGCGCTTCTGGGGGGAACTCTGCACGACATTCTCTGAGTGACGCTGTTAGAAATTCTATTGATGCCAGAGGGAAATCAGAAGGATCCTCAGGCGAGAAAAAGCATGTTGATCAGGTTTCTGGAGAAAATTGTGGTGGGGAGGGAAGTTTGTTGGATAATTGTGGGATTCTTTCTAATAACTGTTTGCCCTGTCTGGCCTCTACCGTCCCGAATGTCGAAAAGAGGAGGTCCCTTAGTGCTAGTCCTCCCCATATGAGGAAAAAGGCCGCTTTAAAACTCTCTTTCAAATGGAAGGAAGGGAATCCTAGTGCCGCTTTTTGTGAGTATAGTGAAACAAGAACTTGTTAATTTCAATCTAATGAAGTACTTGTTGTGCTGCATTTTATATGTTAAATCTGTTCTAGTACCATATTCACTATCATAACTACTTGATAGATGTTGAGGTCCTAATATTTCCTACCTCATTTTAATGAAGTTTCTTCAAAGGCGCTGCTTCAAAGACCAATAGCCGGTTCCCAAGTTCCATTTTGTCCCATGGGAAAGAGAGTGCCTGATAGTTGGTCGGACATTGAGCCTGGGTCTTTCAAGCTTAGAGGAGTAAATTACCTCAGGTAATGGAGCTCTCCTTGTTACTTTGGCTATATAGAAATAAATATCACGTAACTATATTTTTCTTGTTATTAGTATTTCTTAACATTTGCTTATTATCCATGCAGGGATAAAAAGAAAGAGTTTGCAGCAGACTCTGCTGCATACATCCCATTTGGTCTTGATGTATTTTTGTCTCAGAAAAAAATTAATCACATTGCTCGATTTGTGGAACTTCCTGCTGTCAATGCTTCTGGGAAGCTTCCTCCCATTCTTGTTGTAAATGCTCAGGTATTGCACTCACACGAGTTTAATGTACATAGATACCATGGAATGCTTCGTTTCCTTGCCTCCATTATTTATTTTACTTTTTTGGGCAGCATTTAGTGGCTGATATTAATAAACAGTATATCCTATTCAAGTCCAGCACAAACATAAAACATTACCTTTTTTAACTACATCGCAATCTGCGAAACTTCGCTAGCTCATTATCATAAATTTCCTCCATTTAAATTTATCTGAGCACTGTATATCTGCCTTGCAGGTACCGTTGTATCCTGCAGCAATATTTCAGGGTGAAACAGATGGGGAAGGGATAAGTTTCGTTTTGTATTTTAAGCTCAACGATCGATACGCCAAGGAACTACCGGATCATTTTCAAGAAAGTGTTCGGGTGAGTAAGTAAGCTTCAGCAAAGTTCATTTGAAAACTTGTTTATAGTTAAGTGAGACAAGTGCTTGTAACTGTTAAGATATGTGTTCTCAATTCCTCTCCAGGCTAGGATCACTAGTGTTCCTCATTTTGTTAGTTTGAAGTTAGTTCATTGTCATGAAATCAACTGTTCTTTGCTGATCTTCTGTTTTCAGTTATTATTTGTCTCTGATATGTTCTTCTTGCAAAGTGCAGAAGTTAATTGATGATGAGGTAGAAAAAGTTAAAGGTTTTCGTACAGAGACTGCAGTGCCCTTCAGGGAAAGGTTAAAGATATTGGGCCGTGTAGCAAATGTGGATGACCTTCCTATGAATGGTGCAGAGAGGAAGCTCATGCACACTTACAATGAGAAACCCGTTCTTTCACGTCCTCAACATGACTTTTACGAGGTGAGTCTGTGCTGCTTCAGTTTGTCAAATAAAGATTAGTCTATTTTCAACTTGTCCGCAGAACTGTTATCTGCTAAAAATAGTATTTTTTAATAAAATAGAAATGTCCGGCATATTTCTCCAGTTGATATACTCCACAAATTTGAATTGTGATAATCCAAGTACAAAATTGAAAAAGATGAATGGATTTTAGTTGGTAGAATTAATCAATTCATAGAAGAAACTAGCTGATTCTTTACACCTGTTTGATCCTCTTTGCTTGCAGGGTGAAAATTATTTTGAAATAGACTTGGATATGCACAGATTCAGCTACATATCCAGAAAGGGCTTTGCAACATTCATAGATAGATTAAAGCTTTGTATATTGGATTTTGGATTAACTATTCAGGCAAGTATCAATTATTTTTAGTACCTAATGATTTTTATCAGGGTTCTTATCGAACAATGTTTTTGTTATGTCTACCCATACATCTCATATTCTTTGCTTGATTGTATTGCAGGGTAACAAACCAGAAGAGCTGCCAGAGCAGATCTTGTGTTGTATACGGTTAAATGAAATTGATTATTCAAATTATCAGCAACTTGATGAACATCTTGAATAGTGGTTAAAACTGTACTCAGCTGAGCATGACAAATAAATACAAATTTTTGGAGATGCATTCTTTTGAACGTCCCATTATTTCCCCCCATCTTTCTCTCTCATTCATGTTTTACCAAGTGATAATGATGATATAGCAGTTTTCATTTCCAAATATTTTCTCCATCCACCTCTCTCACTCTCATTCATATTTTAGTCGGTGATGATGATCAAGGCGCCATTACAGTTTGAATCTTGTTTAGGTAGTGCGCTATTGTTTCCATTATTCAGTATGCTGATATTGATGGTTATTATTAGCTGAAGCTCGGTTTCAATATATGGTCAGCTAGCACTAGAGTCGGATGCTTTTTTTCGCGAAAGTATAATTTGCTGATGATTGATTTTAGAGAAGATGACTTCTACAGTTTATATTTCGAGAATAGAAACTAGAAGCTGTTGTTACTTGTTACAAACAATGAAATGTCTTAGTTTCTCTCTAAGTAAGCTAGAAGATTCTAAGACCTGCAAGGATCTAGGGGTTTACCGCATAATCCTCTGTTTCCCATATAACATCCTCCTGGAAAGTTTATAAACGGCACACCAGGTGAAATTTTTATTCTTCGAGATCATTACCTGAGAGATTCAACTCAGAAACTTTTGTTAATTTCAGGAATTCTTTAGGTATTTTTCCTGTTAATTGATTATTTGACAAATATAGATGTTCAAGGTTCCTAACCAAAGATATCTCGTGCGGTACCGGCCCTTGAAACATGTTGAATAGATTTAGGTCTACGAGGTTGGAAAGTCGACCTACTGAGCTCGGAATTGGAACTGTAAGTCTGTTACTATACAGTGATAGTGTTTTTAGCCTTGGGAGGTCGAAACCAATTGATGGAGGAATGATTCCTTCCAGGTATGCTTCTTCTGATATATCTATGACCTCAAGAGAGGCCAGTAGTGTTATCGAAGGAGATCACAAGCTGGTCATGTCCCAAACATTAGGCCCTGGGCTGATCATAGGTTCTCGGTTCAGAATTGCTTGGAGATTCAGTTGTGTCACTCTACCAGTGACGTTATCGCACACAATGCCTTCCCATTTGCAGCAGTTGTGCCCGGTCCATGTCTCAAGTCGTCCGGTTAGACCTTTCAGGTCATTAGGATGGCATGTTCTTCTATTGATGCCTTTCCTGCTTTCGGTAGATGTTGAGAGAGTTAAAACTGCTATAAGCCATATAAATGGAATCTTGGAATTCATTTTAAAACCTTGTGCGTTTGGAGATTGAGTGATTGATCGAAGGTGTTTTATATATTTTGCCAGAGCACAAGATTGTGAAGGAACACTGAAAATTCTACTCCCGTTAACAAATTTATATATTAAGCCAAAGAGTGTGAATGGAGATACTATCATATTAATAATAAGTAAAGAATGTGTAAATAGTTTTTATACGAGATTAATTTCTCCTAAATCTTGTAGTTATGCATTTTGTGGATTGTTATCATAGAAGTCTAACAAATAGTGATCTGGTGGTGGCTTAGTCATAAATACCTATAATTAATATATTAAGTGTTTTTCACAAATCAACCATGTCTATTGCTTTGAGCTTCAATGATGACACCATCCTCATCCCATCCCTACTTCATACTGTCAAATCTATCCAAGCTGGACATGACTAAAAATAGTACCGTTACATTGCATTATACTATTGTTAGTACTACGATTTAAATCATTAGATCAACTCAAGATTGTATATCAACCATTCAATTTTTATTAATATGACAAGACGTCGCACTGTCGCATAATAACATAGTGCAACGTTACACTATATTAGAACATATTTTAGGATTATTTAATTAAACATCCCTTGTATCTCAATCTTAGCAGAATATACCTAAAACAATTGAAGATCAATCCAATAATAATTAAAACTTTCACAAACACTCAATTTTACATTTCTACATTTTACAAAAAAAACAAAAACAAAAACAAAAACAAAAGAAGTCTACCGGAGCTCCGATGACTGAGCTTCCAAATTTGGAAGTTCGATCGAGCTTCCACCATGGAAGCTCGAAACAAACGATCGGAAGAAAAAAGAAAATGTCGCCGGAGCTCCGACGGCAGAGGCAACGAAAGTAATTTTAGAGATGAAAGATTCATTTTCTTAAAGATGTAAATTAATTATTTATGAGGGATGAGATTGCAAATTCATAATTTGTATTCTAAAAATTATTTTAATTATAAGAATTGATTATAAAATAATTTTAAAATATTAAATTGCGACATTTGTCATATATATATATATATAATTAAGAACATTGATCCGCCTCTCATGTATCTCAATAATACACGTCTCTTTTAAGACTTTGTGTTTTTAATAACGGAAAATTAAGTTTATAATAAAATGATGAATGAAACTTTAATTGATTTTACATATATACTCTCGCTTTCAGATATAGTGTTTCAATTGAGTACCTAATGTTTCATCATAAAAAAATATTGACGATTCAAAATAAATTTTATAATGTGTGATGTTAAATGTGTAGATATTTTAAAATGGCATGTTTCAGTTAATTTCAAATGATCGTTTACCACGTCTATAAATCATTACGTATGAACTAATTGAATTTTATATGATATACTAAAATATAAAAATTATTAAGCACTAGTACTTTCAAGAAAAATAATAACTTACAAATGAAAATGTAGAAATAAAGCTTAACTTTTGATTTATTTGGGCTATGATTGCATTTGTTATATTAATGTTGTGATTGGAGTGTTCAATTACGTCGTGAATGATAATGTTAGAGCAAAAACGATAATGCCAAAATAAATTTATTTTAAGATTTAGTACGTGTCACAAAAACTGTTATAAGTGGCACAGATAAAACTATTTTTGAAAAAATATTTTTTCCTCTCACATTATCATCATTCTCACGTTAATTAAACAAATTAAGTAACAACATTTATGTAGCTTATGGTTGTTTATAAATTTAAAAAGCAGATTCGAATATGTTGGGGCCCTATGCAGAGGGCCTCCTTGCATGGGTTCAAATCCGGCCCTGCAAGCTATTAATTTAAAAGATCGAGTTCGAACACATGAAAACCCATAGTAACTCCCTCGTAACCTTACTCGATCACAGTGTAAGTTAATGTTGATTCCGCTGAGACACCCGTAACCATGAGGTCACGGGTTCGATTCCCCGAAATGAGGGATTATATTCTCTCAATAGAGATTGGTGGTGATTTGCATCTAGAATCGATTGATAAATTCGTCTTGTTTAACAATTGTAATTGTAATGCTATATTTCTTGTTCAATAATAAATTAAAAAAAAAGTTGATTCCGCTGTTAAACACCCTTACTCTGAGTCGTAGAGTAGTCAATCCGGTTGTTACATGTAGTCAATCTTTGGTCAAGTGTCACTAGCTTAATATTGACTTGCTCTGACATGTCTTATGTCGAGTGATATGTTAATTGGCTCTGAAAGGCAATTTCTTCGAATAGCACACTCATCAAGTTCTCATCGATAGTGGCTACCGGGCTAGTATTTTGTGACCCTCTAAGAAGACCGATACTCCTTAATAATCTCAGGTATCAAATTTTACAAGAAATAATTGGAATGCTTGCAAAACTGATGGATGAGTTGCCTAGGCAGATTTTGAATTCTGTTTTAGGGATTCCTATCCCTATATTTTCTGATGGATGAGTTGCCTATACAGATTTTGAATTCTGTTTTAGGATTCCTATCCCTGTATTTCCTTATGCTGACAAAATTCCGTGGAACATAATATTTCTAAATAATTTACAGTGAAAAGTTCTTATAATACTTTAATGCAACACTTCTTTGGAACTGGTTATGGAAGTTGAAACATTTTCTAGAATTATAGTGTTTTTGTAGTTGGTTATTCTTGATCGATTAAACTACTGCATCAAGACTTCATAATCTATCGGGCGAATTATAAAAACTAGCCCTTAAAAATTTGTCAATTTCACTTTAACCCCTCGATTTCAAATAATTACAGATAAATTCAACCCGTTGACTGAACTGCCAGCGTCAACAGTTTCCAGTCCATTCAACCCCTCCAGCGCCGTGTCATCACTCTCTCACCACTTCCGTTGACTTTTGGATGATTTTGTAATTTTCAAAATCGTTTAGTACAAATGGTCGGACGATTTTGTAATTGTTTGAAATTCAGGTACTAAAGTGAAAAGTGATCAAATTTAAGAGGTGGTATTTGTAATTTTCCCTAATCTTAACCTCCTTAACTCTCCTATTTGTGGTCTTTATCTTAATGAGCCTGCAAGTTGGATCACTTGTTATTTAACCGTGCTAAATCGTTAGAAAACGTTTATTTCCATCAAGTTCTCCGTCTCAACCTAGTAATATTTTAGAAATTTTTCCAAACTCCTATAAACTCTAGAAACCAGATCTTCTGTTGTGTTGCATTATGGAGTTTTTGGCAATTTCGTAATTGCTTCTTATTTAGAAACAAGAGCTTTACATGAGAAGATGTTTGGAACCGAATGGTTTCTACTTGTTCTGATATTTCTATTCGGTTTCCTGCTGTACAAAAGACTGTTGGTGTAAATGGACTCCTGCTCAATCTCCTTTCATTACTCTTAATGTTGATGGGTCTAGGATCTCTGCTACGTGCCTTGCGGGTTTTGGAGGGACTTTGAGGGATGAGTATGGTCAGGTTTTAGCACTTTTCAGTGGATGTGCGGGGCGATGTCAAATAATATGGCTGAACTACTGATTATTCGAACATGACTCCAAATAGCAACCAGAATGAGTCATCGTTGTATTCAAATCCAATCAGATTCTAACGTTGATATTCAATGTTGTAACAGGTTCAGGCCACAACACATGATGGTGCCAGCAGCTCGGGCTCCGGCCCTGCCGCTGCTTGAAGATACCTACTTGTTGTTGTTGGGAGTGCAAGATTATCAATTTCAGTTTGTGTATAGGGAATGTAATCAAGTAGTAGATGCATTTGGCAAAGTTTGGTAGCTCTTTTGATCTTTCCGATTGGGAATCTTTTGATGATGTTGTTTGGGAGAATGGGTACTGTAACTTTTCTAGGAATGTAGTATTTTGGTTGATGGACGATCTGCTACTCCGTGTCATGTAAGGGATTCACCTAAGTTGTAAATTGTACTCCTGTTTTATTATTTTAATTAAATTACTTATTTATCAATTTTCATTCTATAAAATGATATTCATCGACTTTACTTTGATGTTAAAATTGTTAATAGGTTAAAAGTTAGAAATTACTACTCTTTTCAGCCAGACTCAAATGTTCTTTTTAATTTTTTAAGTTGATATTTTCTGACTTTAACTATAATTTAGAATTAAATCGTAAATATGAAAATGGATTAAATTAAATGAAATTTTCTTTTGAAAATTTGTTTAACTATAATGCAGAGCTTTACTTCCTATATATTTTTATATGTGGAACTTTGATTTGTGCCTTCACCCTTAAACACCAGGACCTGGAGGCAATTGAATATAAATTACTTCTTGCAAGTCACCATTTAAGAAGGCTATATCCAACTGTTCAAGGTGCCAGTTCTTGGCAGCTACATAGTAATTCTGACAGAAGTTAGTTTGCCACTGGAATAAAAAGTTGGTCTGTAAAAAGTTTTTTAGTTTTAACAAGTAGTATCTGTGAAATCACCAGTCAATCCAGATCATTACATAATACATAAATACATCACCAATCAATCCAGATAATTACATGATGCATAAATACATCACCATCAAGATATCAATTCCCTGCTGCCATGCTGATTAAAGGATCTAAGATTCAAAAACCACGGGTAGCCCCGACGGGAGGATACCTACTAGTCCAAAATGGATACACTAGTTGAGTTGACTAATCAATCCTCGAAATCATACAAATCCGACCAGCTAAAGAAATCAGGTGAATCAGACAAATCCGACCACCTAAAGGCAGCACACAAATCAAAGGAGTCTTCAGCATCAAAATGGCAAGTAGTGAGCTCCAAAGTCAACCTGCAGCAAGAATTAATTTGTTTTTAACTGAACCAGTCAAGGATGTAGGATCAATTTTGTTTTGAATTTAAGCGAACTCAAAATCCCGACAATAGTTACACATCAATGTGAGTTTCGTAAGTTGGTACCACATTATTATTCCACAAAAAAATCAACCCCTTATGATTTAGAGGTAAATCTGACAAAGTCTGAGACGGCGTTGCAGCAGATATCATTCACAAATCACAAAGTAACCTCCTAATTTAAAACTCTATAGTCTACTATATATTGTAGAAGGACTGAATAACAATCGAAAGAAACCTCAACGTAAAAAATGAAATGTAAACTTCCGCAACCAGACCATCCTCATTGCATTATCTTAAAACACCAGAATTAGCAGCAACAGTAAACAAACAGTACTAATTAGTTTTGAAAAAAACCCAATTTTTCATGATTTAGAGATGGATATGATAAGGCCTATGACACAATCAGGACAGATATATATATCTATTGCTTTTCAAATTGTAAAGTCATTGTATTGTTACTTTGGTTCTCTTGTAGTTTCATTTGCGTTTCTTAAAGCATGATATATCTTAGATACATGTAAGTGCATAATTTAGATGTGGAATGCAACTTTTTTTGGAAGGTATCATAGCCAATAACTCCATTCAATTAAATTACCTTGTGCAAATGAAGGGCCGAGCCTCAAAAAAAAAAACAAATGGATATTATGTTTGATCGATCAGTCAATCTAATGAAGCTCAATGAAAAAAATAATGTTAAACTTGAGCAATCAGACTATACCTAGCAATAGAAATTGATAGTACTATACTTCTTAATTAAGAAAGTGTACGCTATCTTCAGAGCGCCCTTTCTGCTCATTGGAGTGTTAAAAGCAGAGTAAGGTTATCAATATGTCAAACCATTCCAGATAAGAGTAATTCACAAGCAAGCATCCACCAGACGCATCCATATGCCAAAACTCAGACGAAGAGGCTGGTGGCGCGGGAATCTGGCGGTACTTCTCAGTACAAGATCCAAAGCCAATATTTGTCCCACCTTTTCTATAGAAGCAAGCTAGTAAAGAGAGCCGTTGAAGAAAACTCCATTTTCAGTTGTTTCAATCCCGGAAAGAGATCCATTGAAGATACAACCAGGATAATCATCAATCCTACGCCATGTACTCAACTTCACCGAGTAAATCAGTGTCTCCCTAAGACTCAACTACAGGTCCTGAAATCCTAATCACTTTATATTGACCCGAAACCGCATCGTACCCAATCCCTCCAGAGGTAAAGTGTCCCTTAGTCAGACTATTGAAAGGGGGCAACTGGTGGAAATCCTCAGTGAAAGGATTCCAAACAGTCCAGGTTCTTTTGTTTTCGTAGTGAGAAAGGAGTGTGAGACCATGGCAAGAAGGAACATGCAAATCAAGTACAGGCGAGACACCACGGTGAATCAGATTCTTAACATTTGGAGCATAAACTGTTTGAGAGAGGTTGCGAGAGTTGTTGATGGAGCTGAGATATAGAGAATAGAGCTTACCGGTTGCTCCTCTGCTTGGTTTGCAGATGATAAAGCGATCTCCTCCATCCAATTGATCAACGAAAAGGGATCGTCGATGATGGAGCGCCACTCCTTGCAGACACGTCTGAGTGGTGGAAGATCCTCGGCCGGAACACGGCGGAGTATTTCACGGAATTATCAGTTGCAACATTGGACATTTTTCAGCGATTTTGGACGAGAGTGAAAGAGGAATTGGGGATTTGAAGGGAAACTTAAATTTCCCTCCATAGATTTGCCTTTATTTTTTGGCGGGACAATATTTTTATGGATTTGGGGACTCCCTAGTTAGATTTGTATGGGACTTACCAATAGGCTCTATTCTCTTCTCTGGAAGATGAGTAATTCAATCTCAGATGAACTTATGTGTGGTATGAAATTCAACTATACCAATATATATTCAACTTAAATTATTTAAATTAATTTTAAATATTAATTTTAATTCTTTTAGATAAATAGAACAATGATTTAGTAATGCTAATTAATCACTTCATTTAGTAACATATTCTTCATTCTCAAATCAAATTTATCGACTCCACTCTGATGTTGGAATTGCTAAGAGGTTAAAACCTGCAAATTACTACTCTCTCTATCCACTTTAAATGTTCTTTAATACTTTCTTAATTAAAATTTTTAACTCTAACTGCGTATATGTAAATGGATTAAATTAAATGAAACTTTACTTTAAAATTTTGTTTAACTATAATGCAAAGTTCCTTTTTATGTGTGAACTTTGATTGATTCTTCTTCAAAATTCTCAACCTAAGAGGTCCGAAAATATCCTGAGAGTTTTACAAAAAAAATTCAACCGTAATATTAATATACAACATACACAATTTAAAATTTTAAAACTAGACAAAAAATCCACAATTTACACACAAAGTCGCATAATTAATATACGATATTGCAAGACTCTCATGACTTCCGTAAAAACTTAGACTTAAATAAATTTTTTATATTCTTCTTGAATCTTCCCTCTTATATAGTTGCAGTCTATGCATGGTCCTCTCATGCACAACTGTACTCTTGGTAATAAGAAAGAACTTAGGCTTTCCAGGGTCTCTCACCTTGAATATAATTGATCCTGTAACTCTGTATGTGGGTCTTGACCATATTAATTTGCTAAATATAATGGCATCTACATAAGCTAGTAGTGCAATGAATTTTGAGTTAGTTAGATCATCTCTGACTTTTTGTAAAAAGCCTCAGGATGGAAGTGTGTGTGCAAGTTTGAAGTTCCACTATTTAGAGGCTTGCTTTAGCCCATATATACAGGGATTTGTGCATTCACCCTTAACACCAAGACCTGGAGATGTAAATTTCTTCTTGCAAGTCTCCACTTAGTAAGGCTATATCCAACTGTTAAAGGTTCATGACAGCTACATAGTAATTCTGACAGAAGTTAGTTTGGCCACTGGACTAAAAAGTTTCTTAATTTTAACAAGTACTTGTGAAATCACCAATCTATCTAGATCATCACATAATACTTAAAACAAATCAGCATTAAGATATCAATTCCCTGTTGCCATGCTAAATAAAAGATCTAGGATTCAAAAACCACAGGTAGTGCAACAGTTCTCAAACTGATAAGAGAGAAAGTAATTTTGTACTGATTAATTGAAGTGAATGAATTGCAAGAAACAAAGAAGAGATGCTTATAGGAGAAATCTAACCAACTCGGAACTAACTAACTATCGTAGAGTACAAGCTATAGGAAAACGCATTACAACTTACATGAAGAAAACGTAATACTGAGAACAGCTAGTCTGCTGTATCACTTGATGAAACTTTGAGCTCAGAACAATTCTTATATGGAGTTCGATAAGCTGGTTGATGTAGCCCGACGGGAGAATACCTACTTGTCCAAAACTGATACACTAGTTGAGTTGACTAATCAATCCTCGAATCAGACAAATCCAACCAGCTGAAGGCAGCAGACGAATCAAGAGTCTTCAGCATCAAAATGGCGAGTTGTGAGCTCCAAAGTCACCTGCAGCAAGAATTAATTTGTTTTTAACTGAACCAGTCGAGGATGGAGGATCAATTTTATTTTGAATTTAACCAACTCAAAATCTCGACAATAGTTACACATCAATGTGAGTCTCATAAGTTGGTAACACATTATTATTCCACAGAAAAATCAATTGCTCAAGATTTAGAGGTAGATCTGACAAAGCCTGAGACGGCGTTGCAGCAGATATCATTCACAAATCACAAAGTAAACTCCTATTCAAACCATATTGTCTGCTATATAGTGTAGAAGGACTGAATAATAACTGAAAGGACTGAATAACAACCGAAAGAAATCTCAACGTAACAAATGATTTTGTTACGTTCAATTTCCACAACCAGACAATCTCATTGCATTATCTTAAAGCACCAGAATTAGCAGCAACAGCAAACAAGCAGTACTAATTAGTTTTAAAACCCCTAATTTTTCATGATTTAGAGATCGATATGGTAAGGCCTAAGACACAATGACACAATCAGGGCAGATATACATATCTATTGTTCTTCAAATTGTAAAGCCATTGTCTTGTTACTTTGGTTATCTTGTAGTTTCATTTCTGTTTCTTAAAGCATGATATATCTTAGATACATGTAAGTGCATAATTTGGATCTGTAAATCAACTTTTTTTTTTTTTTGAAGGTGTCATAACCAACAATTTCATTCAATTAACTTACCTTCCAATCCAAAACTATCTAAGTTCAATGTAGAGACTAGGCAAACAAAGGGCTGAACCTCAAAAAAAACAAATGGATATTATACTTGATCGATCAGACAACCTAATGAAGCTCAACGAAAAAGAGAATGTCAAACTTGAGCAATCAGACTATACCTTTATATCAAAGAACCATAATTACTAGCAATAGAAATTGATAGTACTATCCAAAAAATCGGCCTCGTCATCATCATTGATGAGTAGTTTTCCTTTTCCCTTCCCCTTCATATCCTCACTATCCAAAAAATCGGACTCGTCATAGCTCTTATAAGCACCCTTCTCTCTGTATTACTATCATAGATTGAATCACCTGCTGCTGCTCTATGGATACATAGATTGATAGGTATACTAGTTTTTGTTATGTACAAATTCGCTTGCTACTAGCACTAGATGTCTGCGTAGATAGATATACTTGGTGTTTGTTACATAGAGATTGACTAGCTACTGCTACTCTGGATATCCTTCTGTTTTTGCATAGAAACTGGTTTGCTATAGTCAACGTTGTCTGTTTACTTAGTCGTTAATGACTAAATCACAAATCGTTTGCAAGTGATTGAAGGGTACATATAGTTGATCAATTCTGTATAGCTGACTAGATACAGATGTAACGACATTGTTCTTCTATTAATAAACATCGTTTGTTGTTGTTATACTGATTTATTGTTGTGAGATCTTTGATGTTGTGATTTGGGATCATGGTGGAAATGTAGCATTGCTTCTGACTTGAGTGATTCAACTTTTATGCTTTACAATTCAGTTACAGATTTTGAGAATGCTGGATATTTATCTTTTGTGCTATCTACATTGCATACTTTAGTAGAAGTTTGTGGTTAAAATGGATAATGGAGAAATGAAATCATACCTTTCAAATAATGATGTTCAATAGCAATCAGGTAGCTTAATTCTGTTTTAGATGGGTCATTTGTGACCCAAGAGCAATTGAGAATACATATCATAATATATAATTGAGAAAAGTGTAGTTGTTGAAACATATTCATTTTCGAATCCCTGTACGAACAGCTTATTTTTGGAGAACAGATAAATTAGAAGCTGGGGACAGTTAGGAACAGTGATATTTCTTATTTGACTGTAAGCAAGCTAGAAATTCCAAGACCTGCAAGGATCCAGGGATTTACCGCATAATCCTTTGTTTCCCCAATAAGGCCTGTCCCTAAGATTGGTGGACCTTGTGGAATTTCTCCTTCTAGATCATTACCTGACAGGTCCAACTCTGTAAGATTTGTTAATTTGAGGAACTCCTCTGGTATCCTTCCCGTTAAGCGATTCCCCGACAACTATGCATATTGAAGGTCTCTAAGCAAAGATATTTCCTTCGGTAACGTCCCTTCAATCATGTTGCAAGATAGACCTAAATCGGAAAGGTTGGAAAGTCTACCTATGGAGCTCGGAATTTGACCTGTCAGTCTGCATTTAGATGGAGGGATGGTTCCTTCTAAGTAGTATTCTGATGATTAGTCTATGACCTCAAGATATGTCAGAAGTGTTATTGAAGGAGATATCAAGCCTGTCATGTTCACTTCCACAGGGATAAATAGACGGCCTGTGTCGATCACTCCTTACAGGGAGAGTTGTGTCACTCTACCAGTGATGTTATCACAGTAAATGCCTTCCCACTTGCAGCAGTCATGCCCGTGCCATCTCTTGAGGCAACCAGAGGTGTCTATCACGATACCTTGCTTGAAATCGTTTAGAGCTTTTAGGTCGTTAGGATGGCATGATCTTTTGTTGATGCCTTTGTAACTTTCTGAAGGTGTTGAGAGAGTTAAAACTGCTTTCAACCATAAAATTACAATCTTGGAATTCATTTTTCTGTAGTTCTAACTCTTATGAGTTTGGTGATTGACTGATTGCTTGAATATGTTTTATATTGAGCCAAGTTCCAAGAGTGAAGGAATTAATGCTGATATTTCTCCTCCCAGTTTATAAATTTATTTAGTAATCAAAAGATTGTGAATGAATAATATCTGCTAAGTGTTGTTTTTTTGGAGAACAGAAACTAGAAACTGTCGTTACATAGAGCAAAACTTCTTGGTTTTGCTACGAGTAAGCTAGAAGATGTTATGGAAATTTGTTGAAACAGTCTATGATTTACAAGGATCTAGGGGTTTACCGCATAAATCTCTGTTTCCCAGATAAGTTTCTTTGGGAAAATTTATGAGTGGTGCACCAGGCGGAATTTCTCCTTCCAGAAAATTACCCGAGAGATCCAACTCGAAAAGACTTTTCAACTTCAGAAATTCCTTTGGTATTCTTCCTGTGACCTGATTCTTTTGCAAAAAAAGATATTGAAGGTTCCCAAGGGAAGACATCTCCTGCGGTAATGGCCCTTGAATCATGTTGTTGGAAGCATTTAACATGATAAGGTTGGAGAGTTGACCTATTGAGCTTGGAATTTGACCTGATAGTTTGTTGCCATCAAGATATAACTCTGTCAAAGATGTCAAGTTACCGAAACTCATAGGAATTGATCCTTCAAGCTTGTTGTTATCGAATGACACTCTCTCAAGTGATGTCAGGTAGCCGACCGAATCTGGCAGCTTTCCTGTCAGCAAATTTTCGTTGAGCCTTAGGAACCCGAGGGAAAGCATTTGGGTAGAGGCTGAAACCGGTATTTCTCCTTCAAGCTGGTTATTGTTGAGGTAAATAAGTGAAACAGTGGTCAGTTTATTGATTGAAGAAGGAATCGTTCCACTGAGTGAATTGTTTGACAGATCACACTCTACCAAAGATTGCAAGTCACCAATACTTGCTGGGATTTGCCCTGTAAGATTGTTATTCTGTAGATAGAGCAATTTCAGATTTGTCAGGTTTGAAATAGACTCAGGTATGGAACTGGAAAACCTGTTAGAATGTAAATCCAGCACCGTCAGGCTTTTAAGATCTTCCAGGCTTTTCGGTAAAGAACCACTGAACTGATTTTCTTGTAGGTGCAGTTCTTCGAGTTTGAGTAGCTTACCGATGCTTTCAGGTACTGGACCCTCAAATCTGTTGTACCACAGGGATAGTTTTCTGAGCCTTGGGAGGTCGAAACCAATTGACGAAGGGATGGTTCCTTCCAGGTACCAGAGGCCAGATAAATCAATGACTTCAAGAGAGGTCAGTAGTGTTATCGAAGGAGATAACGTGCCATTCATGTAGACTTGGAGAGGGTAATCTTCTGATGTGATAAAACCTGGGAGATTGATTTGTGTCACTCTACCGGTGATGTTATCACACGAAATGCCATCCCATTTGCAGCAGTCGTGGCCGATCCATGTCTCGAGACGACCGGAGGTGTCTGAGATGATGCCTTCCTTAAAACTGGTAAGACCGTTGAGGTCATCAGGGTGGCATGTTTCATTCATGCCATTCTTGGCTTCTGAAGTTGTTGAGAGACAGAGTGATAGAAGTAGTGGTATGAAACAAAAAAATTGAGTCTTGGAACTCATTTTTGTGTGTTTCGTAGGCTTTGAGATTGGTGGTGATTGAGTGAAAGCTTGAAGGTGTGTATATATATTGAATGAATGGAGTGATTAGCGCGTGAAGTTAATATAGTAAAAAGCTAAAATTAAAATTGAAAATCATTATTAATAAGGATTACTGAGATCTCATTCCTTTAAACTTGATGAATATTTTGTGAATCATGCTTCCCATTTGACTCGATGAACAGTGATTTGATCTAAAATACACTTACTTAAAATATCTCACTTAAATGTCCATCCAAACACAATTTTCACCAAATGCCCACTTAAATATCCATCCAAACGACCATTAAAATTTTTTGTTGAAAAAGCATACAATATGTATGAAATCCGGTCTATAGAATAATTTTTGATTATATAAAACTTTTGATAGGTATAAAATCCGGGTCTTATTATATTGCACATTGTTTCTTATGTTGGTGGTAGATTAAATTAAAGTCTGGGCTTGTAAGTTGTGTGATATTCCTAGATATTTGAAATTCTTTTTTATACAAATCTTAGTGTTTCTTGGTTTTTGGTAATTTAATTACAAACTAATGGCCATTTCCATGTCTCAAGACAATGTTCTCTGTACAGATTCTCTTTTTCTTTACTACTACTTTACCTCTTTTTCTTTACCATGTTGGTGTCAGGATACCTAAATTTAGTAATTAACTATTAAAATCTCTTTCATAATCCCGTTGCCCCTATCTGCAACCTTGATAAGAGGAGACAATGACTATGACTATTCAACACCTCTTATTTCAGCTATGTGCAACCACTGTCCTAGTACATTTCTCTGCGATAAGCATAACAATTTTAGGATTAGAACACGACTTACTTTGAATATTTTGATTCGGAACTTATACGATTTTACTTTACCTAGATGCTCATACTTCAGGATAAGTGAAATAGCAGGTCCAAGAATTTAAGACTGTATTAGTAGTATGTCTTTTTGTGTAGTGAATCAATTCTAAGACTGTATTAGTGGTATGTCTTTTTGTGTAGTGAACCAATAGCACTGAATAAATTTTGGCAAAATTGTGAATAAATTTTGGCAAAGTTGGATATATAAAGGTTGATTCAAACTGGAGGAGAGACCTACTACCAACCTTACTCTGATTATTTACTCCATGAACCTATTTTGCCTATTTGGAATTGTGATACTTGGTTGATTATTTACTCCATGAACCTATTTTGAACCTATTTTGCCTATTTGGAATGGTGAGACTGGTTGGAAACTTATTTGGATTTCGTCGTGTACTCAAAGTCGTTAGGTTAGTTAGTTGAAAAGTCGGTTCAAGTTTTTAAGGTCCCGTGCTTTTAATTTTTTAATATCATAATTTCATACTATATAGTCTATTATTAAATAAAGATTTTGTACATACAAAAAGTTATAAATTGAAACAATAAATTAAAATTAAAAATTAAAGTAAAAATTAAAACATGAAATTGATTTTGAGTGTTATTTTCAAATACTATGTAGTTTGATATGAATTTTGTGTAATGTTAGTGTTAAAATTTATATTATTATATCTTGCAGTTTAATTATTACTATCATGCATACTTTAACTTAATTTGTTAATGAATTTATATTATTACGTAAAAGTAAAAAATATTTAATTGCAAAAGAAAAGAAAATATTTAAGTAAATAATTAATTTTTAACTTTCTGAACTAAATAGTTTCAGTGAATTTATAATGTTTGACACTAATTGTAAAGATTTTTATATGATTTGTTACAAATTTATAAAGAAATGATCATCATTTAACATATAAACGAATTTAACAAGTATACTATTTGACTATTTGTATAAATATATATATATACACATACATATATATGTGTGTGTGTCCCAAATAAATTGGACTCGGGGTAGAAGTCCTCCACGTACATGATTACATCCGGTCCTGGTTAGTCGTTCAGGACTATATGTTATTGTCATATTTATTGTGCTAAAATAGAACTTTTGGTATAAATCCCACCAAGGTAAACCATAGCTCAAAAGTAAATCAAGTAAATAATAGTGAGTGTCTGATGCTTTACTTGCTGCATGAAAAGTTAACTGTATTGTTTACTGTGTACATAATTATACCTAGTTTTCTGAAACACGCAAGTATTGCTGGTTCTACTTAGAACTTCTTGGTTTGGGGCATAAAGAAGAAGCCAACAAAAAATAATTGAGTTATTTCAAAATACTTTTTTTTAAAATTATCTTGTTAAAAAGGAAGTCTTTTTGTAATCCTCCAATTGGAAAGGCCAAAATTATGAACAACTCTGCCTATAATTCTGTATTATACAGCATTAAGCATTTTACACAAATGTTTCATATCAATAATCACAATGAATAAAACTATTGTCCAGCCAAAACAAAACAATGCTGCCAATAAAGGTGAGGTGAGCATTCTATCTTGCTAATTGCTTCCATGAGAATGAGCAGATGATGCAGATCTTGTTGACAGTGATGCTGTTGAACTACCTGCTTCACGTTCTAATCCGAAATTGGCTTTGCCCTTTAACGTTTTTATCGCTATATTTGCAACATCAGAAAACCATTCATCCTCCGGTAATGTACTGCAAAATGCATAGACTTTTAGTTCTTGTTTATAATTTGAACTAAAGAATCCAAGAACACACATAAGATCAAGCTATGTGATAGTTTTGATATTGATTCAATTTACAAAAGTGTACCTGTATGGATCAACATTAGTTGCCTGAACTGCTTCAATTGCTCTACCAATAATGTTCTTGATCACTTGATGCAGATTTCGCGATAAGTAATGCCCTCCTGATGCAAAAAGCATCACGAATTCCATATCCAAATAAAACTGCAACAAACCAAA
The DNA here is from genome assembly GCA_036897095.1 of Plantago elongata. NCBI lineage: Eukaryota > Viridiplantae > Streptophyta > Magnoliopsida > Lamiales > Plantaginaceae > Plantago > Plantago elongata. The sequence continues at coordinate 5,861 of JAYMSP010000297.1, read as the reverse complement.
ACTTTGTCATTTAAGTGAAGTTACACTCTCTGATGTGTATGTAGGGAAGAGGAAAACTGAAACTTTATAGGTGGAATTCATGGCCACAAACAGGACGAGGAACCAACCTGTTGAAGGCCGAAAGGACCTAGTGGCCTTCCTCCAACCTCAATTTCATCCCAGAATCCTTGGTCATCAGAAAGCCACAGGATGATTGTCCTGTGAGCCTCATTAGAAAGTATAGTCACGAATCGCTCTCTTCCTACAAACATCTCTGATGCCATACTAGACATCCGTGTCAATTTCGCAAACAATTCCTGCATCATAATTGGAATAACATGGTCAGTGCCTGTTGCAAATAGTTCCTGCATTATCTAAATAGCTTTCTTTTCCAGCTTATTTGAAGCTAGCTACTTGAAAAAGCTATTGTACTCATTTTATGCTTCTGCTACAAGCAGTTTCCGAAAATCAGTTAACTTGGTTTCTCATGCTAAATTAGAAATCAAGCTGATAAGATCTATTGATACCTGATAAATGAGAGATGGAAACCATTCAGGTTCATCTTTGCAGTCATCCAAGCATAAGTACATCTGCACTAAGATGAACTCCGCCATCTTCTGTAAAGATGAGGTCAAGAGCATGTTGGCGGCATAAACTATCTCTCAAGTGATCAACCAAGCGTTGCAGCCGTCGCTTCATTTCCCTTTGTTCTTGAGGGCGATTGACCTTGTCTGCTCTGTGGGGCTCGTCGGCTAACAATAGGGCGTTAGCGAGCAAAGCTATCTGTTGAATTTCAGTATCTGCCATCTTAATTATTCTTCTTCCAGATCTCTCCAAGTTTTTGGTTTCTAAGGAACCAGGAAGGGCGCTTATCATCATGTTGACATAGGAGTTAAATGATTATAAGGCACCTTCCAATGCCTGTTCGCATATGTGCAAGATCTCTAGGGATCCTATATCTTCACAAAGCTCTTGGATTAAGATTCAGTGTAACCAATATTTAGTGGAACATATAATTGGAAAATCATACGTTGCAAAGAAGCATTTCTACTACTAACCTGAACCATGGTATTGAATCTGTGAGCGCTGCTCGAAAGCTTTGGCTGTGATGAAACCATGCTACCACCAGAAGTCCCCAAGAAACAGCCACCAATTGGCGAATATGTGAGCGACCAATCATCTGCTGCAGCAACAGCAGCTGTGGTGAGATCAATTTTTTTTTAAGTTGGCAATCAGTGCCTGTTCCAAGTAAGGCTTGAATATTTTCAAAAGGGTAGGACAAAGTGCCAATCCATGAGCTTCTAGCAATGCACAATGTCCCAAGCATATATGAATGCACTCAGTTACAATTCTCAGGCTTCCTGAGGCTGCTGGAACAGCTACAACGTTTTTCTTAACAAGTTGAGCAAACACCTCGGTCTGATTAACAGCCCAAGTCACCAACTCAGATGTAAAAGCCGGTTCATCGTCAAATATGGCTAAGGAATCATTTGACGCCTGTGCGATTGTGGAGAAAACAAGATGAGAAAGCGTAGTAGTATACGCTGTCCCAAGCGATTTTTCTGAGGGCTTGAGAGACTGGATGTTCCTAAGCATTTTCTGTACGTGAGACTGGAGTAGCAATGAATGTGCTCGCGGACCATCACCGAGTTTCTTCATAGCCTGTACAGACGAACGAAGCTCATAGCCACTAGTTGAAGGCTGGCATGCTGACTCTGCCAGTTGATCAGCTAACTTCTGCCTTTGTTCGAGAATCGAGTTCTGCAATGATATAAGTGCCTGGGGAGGCAAAGAACGACGCTCCTTAGCATCACCCACTATGTTTTCACCCTCATCAAGTGCTTTCAATGCTTCATCTACTCTCCGTTCCGCCAGTAAGACTTCAGTTTTCTCCATAAACTGAGATAACCACTTGTCAAATTTCGTAGGCTCCCTATCTTCAATATCAATTGCATCATCTTTTCCTGTACTGTGACTGCCATCATTTAAGGACTCAACTCGAACCCCATCAGCTATCGCATGGATGATATTGGCCCGTGATGCTAGAAGATTTTTCAACGATACTAGCTCCCCTTCAAGATCAGAAATTTCTCTTGAAGTTCTGAAAAATCATATTAACAATGTTAGATGCCTTTTCCTCATCCTGACTCTAAAAACTCTAGTACTTGATAACTTTGGAGTTGTAAAACAGGTTCTTCATGTGTAAACAAACGATAGCATTGTTTACTTTCATAACCCGAGTTATTTCGAAATTACACGTATAACGTAACTATGGTTTATCTGTAATTTCGACATTACCTCTGCGTGTAATTTACTCTAGAATTTATCACATGAATTGATGAAATTGGTATTGTTACAGTGATCTGAAAGCAATGTGTCTGACCTTATGAAAGATGCATAATTGGCATAGACACTGGTACGCATTTCTTCAGCAGAAGCCTTCTTCAATTCCAGAAGGTGCATGCACAAATATCTTATTTCCTGTAAACAGTAATCTTTAGCTTTAAATGAAATTCAAATGCATAACGATACGACTCCAATCTTATCTAAAATCTCAAACTTACTCATTCAATTAGTCTTTACCAACTTATAGGTCACTAGCAGAGAAACTTGCGTTACCTAATTATAAAAATGACGAATGTAAGAAGAACGGACCTTTTCGCTCATGGCACCACAACGGGTGGCGACATAAGACTGGGGATCGAAATTGGTAGCTTTGAAGACTTTGAGCTTCGCGCTAAGAGTCATCTCGGTGTCGAAATCCAACGACTCGGATCGACTCGACGTGAAAGATGATTTATCCATTGGTAAATTTTGTTCTTGGGTAATCAAACAATATGCAGAATTGACATGTGAAATGTAAAAACAGAGGAGGGATATTGAGAAGAAATGTTTGCTGGTTTAGGAATATTGAAATGAATTGAAACCGTCACGAGATTGGCACGTGACTAAGGTGTATAGTGATGGAACCATAAATCTAGCCATGTCTTAAGCGTGTAAAGATAGGTGTTGCCTACAAATAGGTGTGTTTCACGAATGACTCGCTCCATTGTTATATTTATAGCTATGCAAGAGAAACAAGAAAGAGTGTGAATTAAATCCATCTTACTAAACAAGTATTCGATTTTAATTAAATCCATCTGACTAAACAAGTATAACATAAAATTCGATTTTACTTGGTTTTCGCGGGTTACAAGGTCATATAATATGACACATCTGAATAAAATTTTTTTAAAATGAAGATACGTTTGAATGATAAGGACCCGTGTTCCATACATCAAATAAATTTATTATAACATTGCTACAATTTCATCTTCTGTATATACTGTATGTAATAATCGGAAACAGATAGAAAAAAGCTATCTACGAGATAATGATAATATAACTACAAAGTGTTACCCGTTATCGTACTTACGTTGTTAAAAACATTGATGTTGATACATGTATAAAGATTTATTTATAGATTTACTAGCTATCCCACAAAAGTTAATAATTTAATAATGGTTTTCCATCACAAGTTGTATTTAGTTTTGATGGTGAAGCATCAAGTTCAGCAACCCATGACTTTTTCCGGCTTCATTGCCGGCTTCTCCGCCACAATGCCATCATTTCCGGCCAATGCTCTATACTTGTCTTTCCTAGTAAATGAAGTGCACTCGTATGACAAGGTGGCGGCTATAACCCTTTGTATGTAGTTTGCTACCTCATGGCTTGATTTCCCCTGCGCACACGTAAGCTCTGCAGGGAGCTTGTTCAGGAAGGTCACCTCGTAAGCCGGGCTTGGGTTCATGAAGAAGTAGAATGGGTCCATCCCTTTCCACCCGCGAGCGGTCGTTCCATGGAACATGCTCATCCGGTTCACCATTGCAACCGGGACCAATTCATCGGTTAGCTCAGCAAATAGGGATGAAAACCGGAGGAGGAACGGTTCACGACACGTGGTCCCCTCGGGGCAAATGGCGAGGTCGCCTTCTTGGAGGAGCTTTTTTATCATAGATGCATCTTTTGCACGGTCCCGGTTTAGGCGGACAGTTTTGATAGGTGAGATGATTTCGGATAGGCGGGAGACAGAGTAGGTTACGGCCGGGATGGGTCGACCGAGGGCGGTGGAGAGGAATATTGGGTCTAATAGGGTGCGGTGGGAGCATATGAAGAGGACACCCGATTTGCCTGAGGATTTCTCGACGCGTGGGGGTGGGGTTCCTTTAACATAGACGCGAACACCAAGTGCCCAAAATGCATAGTAGACAAGTGGCATTGGAAGGAGAGATCCAGCGGCTATACGAAGGCATGCCAAGAGGAATCCAATCGGGATCCACAAGACGGTGAGAAGAGCCATGAATGGGCTCGGCTTCGAAACAAGGCGTCCGTCGTGGAACACGATTGGCTTGGGGAGCTTGTCAACTGTTACAGCCTTCACTTCCGGCTTTGGTACCACAAGATAACCTTCCTGCGTAGTTTAAGCTTATTAGCACTTCGACTTTGATACCACTAGCAATTCAACTATTGTAATATATATGGTGGGAGACTTAAGCAAACAAAATATTCTATGGGGTGCTATTTGCAATTCACACACCACATTTAATTACGGATTTATCATGATAAACTATGAATTGGCAACGTGACATCAAATTAAATGAATTACCCAAAAAAACCAAGGCATTTATATGTCATAATTAAACACGCTCGTACAACACAAACCTTGCACAATCTCATGAATGGAAAATCCGTGTGCCGATCACCTAAGCCAATCTCCGGTGTCATCTCTCCGAATGCGGTCCTAAGCGCATCGGCCTTGTTCTCGTCTACTAACACACCCGGGGCCTTAACAAACCCCGTGGCACGTCCACGCCACGTGCATACCTCCGTTCCCAAGACCAAATCCGCTCCTAAAAATTCCTTCAAAAACGCCTCCACCATAATTCGTGGATTCGCAGTTAGCACGCACCGCTTCCCACACGATGAAAAAACACGCCACGACTCGGGGTGTAAATCACTCGAGTAAAATTTCGGTAGCACCGCACGTGCCACAGACTCTATATCCTCCACGCGCATACCTGCAAACGTGGCGAATATGAGCACCTGAATCCCCGCGGATTCCGACATGCAATAGTACATTAACCCCGCGAGTGGCGCAAGTAGGAGCACAAATAAAAGGCGTAAAGCTCCCCCGACTTCGAAAGCAACTAGAGCAAAATACGGAAACGAACTCCTTCCACGTAGCAATGTCCCATCCATGTCAGCCACGACGGTTGCGTCCTCCCGCCCCGCTGACGGGCAAGTTTCAACGCTAGGGAAGGCGTGTGAAGTGGCCATGTGTTGAGAAAATTAGATAGATATGAATAGGTGGAAGAATGGTAGTAAATGTAGGAGTTGATTGTTTGTTGGGGTGGTAGTGAAGTGATGCAAATGTGTAATATATATATGGTGATGGTGGCGAAGATACAATCAAGGGCATTGAAGAGTGTAGTTGATAAAAGACAAACATACAGAGCAATTTTGATTACGTAGTTAATTAGGGTTGTATGGGATTAACAATGAGCAAACTGATCAAAGTTTTAGAGATTTATTCCAGCTAGACTAGAAGCTACAAAGTTTATTAGCACAATTCTTGTTTCTCGTGAGAATAAATTGTATGTTGTCTTAGTTAAAATCGTCTTATAATTTTGTCTCCTATGTTTTGTTAGACGACATTCAATTCGTATTTGATCTTCAATTACTAGGTACCTCAGTATTTATTTTATTTACCTATCTGTTTATTAGTTACGTACCAATAATTATTGTTTGAGTAACTCCTCTGGACCCGTCTTTATAAGGGACTACAGTTAACTGTTTACATAATAAATTACATAAATGTAATTCGATATATATATATATATATA
>JAYMSP010000296.1:0-59932 GCA_036897095.1 Plantago elongata | reverse complement strand
TTGTAGCTCCACTTCCAGAACTGTAGTAGCTTGTGTAGGTTCCGAGAAGCCCCAAATCCAAAGCCCCTCTGCATTGCGCAGCACTCTTCCAATGCCTCCCTTGTTCTCCATACACACCACACTTCCATCAGTGTTTAGTTTAACCCATCCCATATTCGGCTTTTGCCAATGAGCTCTACTTTTCGGAATAACCTTCTTACACAGGTTGGAGTGCATTTCCTTGCTTAGCTGCGTGATTTTGAAAATAATAGCATATGTTCCTTCTCTTTGTTGGTTAAACACGAAGTTATTCCTCGGCTTCCAGATGTTCCAGGTTCCTGTGATGAATGTAGAGTGCCAAGGAGCAGCCCTTTCCAATTTATAGTCAGTTCTGGTGATGTTCTGTTCCAGCCAGCAGTTACTCGGCTTATTGAGGTAACCTACTAGCTTGTCTGGAGGGATTAGCTGCTTCCAGATCCTCACAGCACCTGGACAATCTCGGAGAATGTGTATCACAGTTTCCTCCGGATGTGAGCAGATTGGGCAGGATGCGGCCGGTTCCTGCGTAAATTGTCTGTAGCTAATCTTTCTTGCGATGCGAGCCACAAAAAATGTTGCATTTTACTACTACACTTTGCTGACCAAATCCAGTTCCATGTTCCATCCCTGGTCGATGTAGGAACAGCTTTTCTAGCTAAAGATTTGTGTGCCGATTGACATGAAAAAATTCCATTCGCAATTTGGGTCCATATTACATCATCCGGTCTGTCTTCGAGTGTTACTGGGAAATTCACTATCTCCTATAGCAAAAGAGAGGGAATTTCAGTGTGAATATCCTCTAATGCCCAGCTCCCTTCCTCCGAAATCAGATCAGCAACCATTAAGTGATCCTCTTCATGAATCACCTCGACGTCTCTTAGGTGGATGGCTCCAGTTCCTAACCAATCGTCATACCAAAATGAAGTATCTTTCCCGTCACCTGTTCTCCACTTGAGGAATGGCTTAATCAGTTCAACACATTTAAGAATTCCTTTCCAAGTTCCACTATCTCCTGGTCTAACTTTGCATCGTAGCAGATTGGAATTCTTCAAGTTTTGGCTTGCACAAGATCTTACCAAATTGTGTTCTCCTTCTTCAGAATACGCCAAGCCAGCTTGGCCAATAGAGACTCGTTGCTTTCTCTTGCAGTACAGATCCCTAGACCTCCTTTGTCTTTCGGAAGCACGACTTTTGGTCATCCCACAAGATGTAGTTTTCTCTTATCAGGATCAGCCGACCATAAGAAATCTCTGTTTATTTTATCCAGCTTATCACAAACATATTCTGGGAGCCAGGACGATTGCATAGAATAGATTGGGATTGCCGAAGAAACGGACTTTATGAGAGTTGATCGCCCTGCAATGGATAGAAATTTATGCTGCCATCCGTTCATCTTGGCCAGTATCCTATCAAAAGTCTCCGCAAACGCTTGTCTTCCTGTATGACCATGAGTAAGATATACTCCAAGATATCTCCCCAGGTTAGTAGTTTGAGCCAAACCCAAGATTTCGCTCACTGATCGTTTCAGACTTGCGCTTCCTGCATTGGAGAAGAATACCTTTGACTTCTCGGTATTCAACCTTAACCTCGAGGCCTTGCAGAACTTATTCATAATTCAGCAGACTTCCCTACCCGTAGATAATGTAGCCTTGCCCATCATAATAAGGTCGTCAGCAAAGAACATATGAAAGCTTGGGGCCAGCTCGACATGGAACTATTGCTTCCACCTCTTTATCTCAACAGATTCGTTGATTAAATATGAAAAACGTTCCACACATAACACAAATAGATAGGGAGATATGGATCTCCTTGCCTGAGACCACATGAATGATCAAAAGCTTCCATAGGCTCTCCGTTCCATAGGATTTTCGTCGAAGCATGTCACACATAAAACATAATCAGTTTCACCACATTAGTAGGGAAATTAAATGCAACCGATGTATCCTCCAGGAAATTCCAGCTTACTTTGTCATAAACTTTCTCGAGGTCGAGTTTCATTACCATACACCCTACTTTGTTCTTTTTCTTTGACCGAAGAGAGTGAAGTATTTTCTGCAAAGCAAAGATATTATCTTGTGTGCTCTCCCCTTGATAAAACTTGTGACAAACTTGTAAAGAACATTACAAAGTGAAATCGGTCAGAAATGTGATCACTTTTGGGTGCAGAACTTTTGGAATCAGGCACATATGCACAACACATATACTCGGATCGAATCTCCCTTCAGCAAATGCAGCTCTCATAAGAGATAATAGTGATGTTGATACCCAACTCCATCACTTTCGATAGAATATTGCTTGCAAATCGTCCGACCCTGGAGCTTTATACGAATGAGTAGCCCACACGACCCGCTTCAGATCTGCCATTGAGATTTGGTTGTCTAACTGATGTTGCTCGTCTCCAGAAAGAGCAGTCTGAAAAGTTGACAGAGGCAGCCTGTTGGTGCTGCGATTAGACCCTCCCGGCTCCTGAAACAGACTGGAAAAGTGATGGAGTTTGTGAGCACGCAGTTCCTCGTCCTTGTTAATCCAAATCCCATCTACTTTTAACGCGAGAATGTTATTTCTTCGCCTTCTCATAATTGTCGACTTGTGAAAGAATTTGGTATTTCGTTCTCCTTCCACCATCCACTTCACTCTGAATTTTTTGTACCAATGTAATTCTTCCTGATATAATATGGTATTATATTCCTTGATAAACTCCTCCTCCAAATTTTGGAGAAATCATTAGGTGGGTTCGCAAGACTCTTCTGCACTCCATCCAGCCATGCAAGTACTTTCTTTTTCCGCCTAAAAATGTTCCACGGAATCATAATATCTCGCACTTTGCATAAGGCATCCATCACATCCTCACTCTTAGCCCAGATATCACGAAGGAGCGGTTCACAATCTGGATGTGTAAACCACGTAGCCTCGAACCTAGATGGCTTGTTCTCCGACCCTTGTTCCAGCCCAAAACAGTTGGTTAAGATGGGGTGGTGGTCCGATTTCGTCTAGGCAAGTGTAGGACAACATTGTCCGGGAACATATCCAAACATCTAGAGTTCGCCAAAGCTCTATCTATACGCTCTCTTATAACCCGACCAACTTGATTTATGTTAGTCCATGTGAACCTTGGACCGTGAAATCCCATATCATGTAAACCGCAAGCCTGCATACAGTTTTGGAAGAATAACAAGCGACTAACAGAAGCTACTCTACCACCCTGTTTTTCGTGCGAGAAACTAACCTCGTTGAAGTCCCCAGTGACCAACCAAGGCACATCATCCGAATTAGCAATCCTATCCATAATATTGAATATTCTGATCTTATCAGCACGACGTGGTTTAGCATAAATCCCCAATAATCTCCATCTCTCTTGGCGACGTAGACCAATAAGTGCCCGAATAGCCTGATCTTCCACACTTACAATTTCCACATCTGACTTCCCTTTCGTTCCATAACATCCACACCCCACCCGATATCCCATCAGTTGGAGCAACTTCATAATCGTGTAGCCCAGGAAGGGCGCGATCTCAAGTGATGATTGAGTTGATACACGTTTCTAGCAAGAACACTACTAGAGGGTTGTGTGACCTCACTAATTCCCGCGCCTTGGCAATTCCGGGAAACGATCTTCATGTTAACCATATAAAGGTGTGGGGTATGATGGGGTATTCAACATTTCAACATCTAGCCCCATCCATATCAACATCAGTTGATGCATTACTTCCCGAAGCAATACATTCTGTCGCACTCTCTCCCATACACTCAGGTTGTACGATTGCCACCCTGTTCGTTGGTTGTCTTCCTCGACTATGATGTGGGTTTCCACCTCGATCTCCCATATCGTACGCCACTTGATATACTTTTCCCCTAATGCAAAGACCAAGTTTCAGTGGTTTGTTAGTTTTCACCTCCATGCAAAATCTAGCAAATCTGCCCTTTTTTGCCGTGAAGGTATTTCCATCGATCATAATCAGGTCTCCAATGCAGGTAGCTAGGGAATCAATCACCGCCTCTCTAAACATCTCTGCCGGTAGGTTCAGAATACGTACCCATGTGATGGTGCTTTCTACCTTGTCCTTGTCTGCCCTGAAACCGGGAACCCACTTTCGAATCGAAAGGAAACTCCCAGCGAGTTGCCATGGTCCTCCTGTAAGAATTATGTTTCTTTTTTCTTCCAAAAGCCCCTTGAGGCAGTAGCAGCTATGGCCTAGGTCTACAAGTTCAAAGAATTGTCCGGGTAGAAACCACATTGATTCAAGTTTGTCCAACAATGTCGGGTAATACCAGGGTTTCCCAATAACCTTAATCGGAATCGTGTTCTTCCATGGGCTAATCATACGATCAAACAGGTCGTCATGAAACGAAACTTGCTTGAAACTTGAAAGGTATTTTTGGGGTCGGATCAGATATAGTTATTTCTCCTCTAAATTCTTCTCCTCATCAATTTTCACGTTCCTAGGTTTATTACTCTGCCGTTTGCTAGCATAGGTATGAACCTGAGGAGCAGGGGGTTGTTCTATGTCCATATTATCTTGGTCTGATTCCAATCATGCGTCTAACTCAACAAGATCTGTATCATTCGAGCGTAGTCTTTTCTGCGTGTGGGATTGCATTAACGTGGTTGATTGCTTGAAAGAGAGAAGGTACCGGAGAAATATTCCGGTGTGTGTGTGTGTGTGTGGGGGGGGGGGGGGGGGCGGGCCTTAGGTTAACCTAAGGCGAGAGCATTTTTCAACTATTCTTTCCTTGTTTTTTGTTCGATATGGCTGTTGCAGGTTATTTGTATCATGTTTCAACTTTGTTTTTTGATGGGCTAACATTAGAATTTAAGCCTTTTGTAAATTTAGTACCAAATCATGATTGATAGTACTAGAACTTTAAGTCATTACATCAAGCACTTAAATCGTTAGATAAAAGTAATGAGCAGAAAAGCCAGAGCCAAATATTACAACACAGCCAAGAACTGGAGCCAGATTGTTGGAGGCACTTTAATTAACCAAATAGATGAATCCCCATAACTATGAGTACTGAATGATATGCAATGGTCTTCGACCTTCACCTTGCTTCCCTGCCTGATGTGGTGATGCTGATCCCCATGTTGATCTGGAAAATCTATTGGCAAGAGCTAAGCTGTATACAATCTGCCACGGAGGCTTTATGATGTCCTAGCAATCTAGACATTTCCTATTAGGAAAGCACGGTCTTCATCCAAGGTTTCCTATAATAACTCTGAGTGCTCAGTGCCTAACCTGCAAACGCAACAATAAATTAGAATTAAGCAAACCAGAATATGGACACGGGAGCCCTTTATATTGCTACTTTTATTTCACTTGATAATACAGCAGCTTGCCTAATGGTGCCTACTGATACAAAAGATGCAACTGCCTATTTATATTGCATCACTGAAACTGGATAGGTTTGCATTGAAGCCAACGCTGGCTTTCATATGTAAAACTTTGAAACTGGACAAGTTGCAAACACACCTTGAACTAGCGTGAAACCCGGAACAGAAACAGGATACATCTAAGAATCCATACAAGCTAATTTACACAGACATGCTGAAAGTCCCCAACTACATCCTGTTATTCTATCGTCTATCTTGGTGCTATCACGATAGATTCGCCAGGCTAAACATATATGCCTAATAACAATTCAGTAAAACACATTTCCGTTATGATTTCGCTTATATCATTTTGCTAAGTCTCCATTCAAGAATGTACAAATAGGAAAGCATACATAGAAAACTTACCTTTCTAATCGATCTGATACAACCGGATAGTGTTTCTGGACTCCTCCTTTGAGCTTAAAAGTAATTGCTTGCTTGGTGCATACAACTCCTTTTAAACTACCATCCATGGATGTTTCAAGATGACAATCAACACATAGAGATTCAACATCTGCTTCCTGAATAAACCAGTATATATATGAACATTAATCCTGGAGAGATTCCCAAAAGCCAGCAAATCCGGAAAACAGCGTCCCATCATCTTTTGACTTCCAGTGAGTAGAATACAAGATGCCAAAACAAAATAAACCCTCTACCTTCATCCTTAACAGCTTGGATATGTGCACCAATGGATATGGTTGCAGCTTGTATCCTCCATAACAGATATAGGACAATGCCAATATTCGAACCTTTTGGATAGTTGCCAAAGACGTAGAAATGTTATCTAAAGCATTTGAGCACTTAGAGGAGAATGCATATGATGCTCCATTAGTTTAGAAATTTTGTATAAGCACAAAACCAACACTATCAATTAATTATGGTTAAAATTGTCATTTCCATGACTGTACAGACACAAATTCTTGCAGGAATATGAGACACCCTCCTTTTTTGTACACTTAGTTTCCTTTCTGCATATTGTAAGACATGCTCAAGGCTTATGGAATGCAGGACAGTGTACATGCTACAGAGACCATGGACATAAAATACCAAGATGTTACTAGTAACTACATCACAGTTAAGTCATTTGTTCTGCGAGAAACATACTTGTCCAAATTTCATTTAGTGAAGTCAGCATGCAAAGGCACATGCAATTGCTAAGGGTCACACTGGAATGAGTAAGAGCTGCAAATAATGGAGAGAATCTGAAGTGACCAAACTACCTCATTGATGTAAGGTTCGATAATGCAATATTGAAGATAAGATGCTTCCTCTTCAGTAGTATGTATGAACCTCGTGTAATTTCCAGAACGGAAATACCTGCAAGACATAAAGAATTAGAAAATAGACCTGATAGAAAAATCTATACAGAATGGTTAAAACGATAGGTAAAAGTTAAAAAGAAAAGAAAATGACTGAAAATCTCAATGACCTCAGTAATCTCCGGGCAAAACACATCTCTTTAGTTTTGACGATTAAAGAAGGAATACTACGGAACCATAAAGATACTGATTCACCCTGCAGATTGATAGAATAGCAACTGTTGAGAATCCACAGATTGACTTAAGGACATAACTCCACAAATAGGCTGAACAAGCATTACTTGCTTACTAGAACCGAGGAGTAGAAGCAGATAATATGAATGAAACTCAGCTTCATTCTTGTATGTTGAATCCGAAGTTCGGTTTGCTTGATACAAATTAAGTAAAGTTGTCAGAGCTTTCATGAGCTGTTCCATGTTGAGGTGGCGCATGGAATCACGACTCGGATCGCCAGTAAGTTTATGAAGATGGTGATGAGATATGATGTGAAACTTGACCTGTCAATAGAACGCACACAGCGTCTGTAATTCTCCAGTCATGAAGCTTTCAAGCATAGCAACAACAACTAAGCCTCTTATCCCAAACTACTGGAGTAGGCTACATGAACATCAAAATGAAATGATTTAGTACAAGATTCAGACTTCTCAGTTATTCCTATCAGCCAGTGCTTAGAATATGTGCTCAGAAAGCCCTTACTTAGGCAAATTAATTCTAACCACATAATAAAGCTTAAGCATAATGAAGATAGGGGAAGAGGTTTCATTCTGTAACATGATTGAGACAGTACGATAAAGATAGCTATACAAATAAGTATCAGGAGCTTATCCATACTAGAAGCTAACAGTATCCCTAGAAGTAAATATAGAACGCCATATTGAAGAACTGGAGTAGTATGCAAGCTTACAAATCCAGGTAACTAGCAAAAGCATAAAATGATATGTATCAATAAAATTGTGAAGGCTAAAACCACATGTTTTCCGGAAGTTAAAATAAATCCATCATGTACTTACTATTCTCTCATACATGTCTATCACTTGATCACCTACAAGGTTCTGCATGCTCAGATCTTGCCTGATCGATCTCGTCCGATCAAAGACAAAATCATGAACCACCTCGTAAGAATGGTCACTGGAATGCAGCAAGCCGAGAACATGGTTCAGTGTCTCCTGTAAGACTGAAATAGGCCGGACGGAAGAAGCTTGCTCATCTCTGGGGCTAATAGTTCTGCAGAACTAACATCAGATAAGGAGTGAGTTTACTAGCTTAATTAATTATCCATAACTAACAACAATTCAGCAAATGATCAATTTTCAACTGACGAGAACACATCTTCAATTTCTTATGCATATATCATTCAATTGATTGCATAATGAAAACAAACAAACAAACAAACTCCGAATAAGCTTAATCAATCGACATTTCCCGTACCTTCTTCACAGCAAGATCAGATGAAGTTTTAGCAGGATTGCCATGGAGCCTCTCAAAAACAGCTAAATCACGCAGCCTCTCACGCCTCTCCCTCTCTTCCACTGCATATAGAATGTAAATGATTGATCAATAATCATTTGTGTGTGAATTGATCAAGAATTATACATATTCAAGTATATGAAATGAAAGCTGAAAAAAAGGTGTTATGAGAGAGAGTAAAATTACCAGGGCACATGAAAGGGCAAGTTCCGACGATGTTACGAGGAATATCTTCGTTCTCCTTTGGATTAATTTCCTTCTGTTTTGTGTTACTATTGTAACTAGAGTGAACTGAGGAGGAAGAGCTCGTGGAGTTAGGGTTTGAAGATTTGGGATTTCGGAAGTGGTTATTGTGGTTGGTTCTGCTCATTGGTGGTCTGTATGGTTGACGACGATTATTGTCTGCCATGATTGAAATCAGCTAGCTCGCTAGCTCTGGTGAGGTTTTCTGAATACCGCTCGTGAATAGTGATTATGATGCCGAAGAGTAACCTTTTGTAGTGAGTCGACTTTGAACGTGTGATTGATTGATTGAACCAAGTAAACAACTACTACTCCTTATATTTCAAGTCAAATTCTTCATAATTGTTTCAAACCATTTTAAATTAATTTAATTTCATTTCAACTTAAAGTACAAAAATTCAATTCGAATTAGAAAATTTAATATCAATTTTATACTAAACAGTTCAATAGAAATTATTTTAATATAAATATTGTTTTATATAATTAATTTAGTAATATAGTTAAAACTTGAGATCTATTTATAATTAATAAAGATGATCGTATTTACGTTTAGGTATGCTGTATTTCTATATTTTTTTATGTGACACGTGTTACGTAATTAAACTGACACGTGTCACGAGGTATCAAAATTGGACACAATATCAATTTAAGTTTAAGGTACTAAAATTGAACGGTAACAACATCTCACAATTTAAGGAATCTTTTTCAAAAATATCACAACATAGAGTACATTTTTTAAATTTTTCGGTAAATAAATATAAACTAAACTGATATCTAAGTAATACTCAAGATGTTATTTTGTTCTTTGAACTTCTGTGCATGTTGCCATCTTGGTAAACATACAGAAACCAGACTGATTCCTGATACACAGGAACATGAAATTAAGTATAGAAGAAGAAGAAAATGAAAATGCCAAACTTATTAACGCAACGATTCACGTGAATAAACAGCTTCTGTTGCGAAAATGTTACATATGCATTTACGCAACTACTATGAAATAAATTCGAAATGAGTAATACTACGATCAAATTATTTAGAAAAAAAAAAAGAACAATAAAAAAATAAATTATAACTAGAGCTTAAGATCCAAATCAATTCCTGAGGCATCTTCGTCCAAATGATCATTGCTCTTGTTGGCACCATCTATTTTGGCTCCACCACTAGAATTAAAATTTATTGCCAGATCAAGTGTTGCACCAATCATACGATCATCACACGATAATGGTGAACGATTGTTCATCATTAGCATGTTATAGTTGGAACCGCGTGACTGCAGCTTCTGCTCCCTGAGTCGATAGCCACCCGTGTATGTTGACGAACTCAACCACGGATATTGTTGGTGTGCATGCGATTTTTGGATCATTGATTTAGCCCTAACGCCGAGTATTGACCCGTATAGAGACATGTGTGGGTTGTTTTGAGAGTAGGGATAATAGGAATATCCCACACTATTGAATGGGGGAGGCGGAACAATGGCAGCTTCGGCTATGCCATTTCGGTGCTTGGCCAACGCTCTCTCTTGCTTGTGGGCATTTTGATGCCCCCCTAGGGCCTGAGACGTCGAAAAGTCCCTCTTGCAGAAATTACACGTGAACGTCTTGGACTCCATCCTAGTGCCTTGTCCCTCGCTAGAAGACTCATTTGCGTTCGTCGAGTTGAAGAGGCTCAACTCGAGATTAGACTTGGGGTTGCACTTGCTTGCCACCACATCACTTGCAAGCTTGAGATCTAACACGATAAGCTTGGAATCGGATCCTTCCTCGGGTACGCCAGGCTTTTCGCTCCTCTTGTCTGAGTGCTCCTCGGACAATGTCGCGGATATGCTTGACGCGGTAGAGTGGCATGGCTCCACGGTTGTCATAGGGTTGATGCAAGAGAGAATTAGAGAGTGGCTAGAATATGATTAGGTTGGTTTGATTTGGTTTGGTTTAAATACAAGAACAATTGGTAACCAATTTCGTTTAAACATGGAAAAGTATCCCAAACACCCTTCAATGCATGGCGTTATCGGTATGTTTGAGCTGATATGCTAAAAAGTTCATTAAATTTCCATATATTTTGTCAAAGTATAGTTGAAATAACTTTATAATTATATATTTCCTATTTAATAAGAATCCGCAAGTGATTATATACTTACTATTACAGCTATACTTACTGATTCTCACACGTGATTTAAAATTTGGTACCTCCGCAATTGTGTTTTCCACTTTTGAATAATTAAACTCCTACTTAAAGTGACTTAACTCCTACTTAATTCTAAATATATGGATTCATTTACTTTTTGGTTGTGCTTGTAATATCTTCTCCCCAATTAGAAGATTGAAGTAGACTCTGCGTCTTAAACTCGCAATCATAGTATTTCCCATAATTTGCTTAAATCTTATCCCTTAACTATATCAATTAATTTTCATGCGGTAATCTTTCACGACTAGAGGTACGATTAGAGTCGTAAACAAATTAAATTGTTCGTGAGCTATTCTTTATTTTATTTTTAAAATTAACCAAACGGTGTATATAACTAAACGAGATATATAATTAGTGTGAATAACTTTTAAATTCCATCTAACCCCTGACTCCCATCAATCTTACTACTGTAATTCCATTTAACCCTTAAACTCTCATCCATCTTGCAATTCCATTTCACAGGAGAAGTAGATGTCTAGTGTAAGAGTTGTTTCAGGTGATTGGCAAGCAAAAATATTACATTGCTTGCCCATGCATAAGAAATCAACAGATCAACCATTAAAATAAATGAACTTGAAACAACATCCCAATTCCCAAGTGCAAATTCAACATATCAATTGCTAGTTAGTAGATACAGGATGCTTTACAGGAGAAGTGAATTGCATACAAATATGCTTTTAAGATTGGGATGGGGTGCTACAGATCAGACAGCCTTTCGTAGCTCCAGCCTCAAGATACAAAGCCACTCAAACACAGGCTGCAGAACAGGTTAACGGAGATTGACTGTTTCTTGTTCCAGATCTGCCAACAACATAGACTCTGCCAGTGCCTGAAAAAGAAGATGTTACATTTGAATATCGTATATGCCGATAAAGAACAAGATAGTGCTATCTGGAGAGAAGTGATTCGACAAATAATATTTAACTTGGAGATGCAAAATTTATTGGGATGTGCTGATGCTTGAAAAGGAGAATCATACCCTGCTTCTTCCTTGTTCGTAGATGCAGTTCTGATACTTGCAGTTTGCAGACCTTATATCAAGAATGCTCGATGGCAGAGGTTGAAGAGATCCGTGCAACTCAACTAAGTCGAAAAACTCTTGCTTGTTTAAACTCTTCTTCTCCACAAGACTAGGAACAACAGACTCCATAAGTCGATGATTTTGCTCAAGAATCGTTTTTGCACGTTCATAACAATGTCAAGGATCCACAGTGCTTCCGAATCAATGTCATTCATTTTTTCTTCAGTCCAGAAGTTATTCAAGCCGTAATGCTTCTCAGAAAGGCCACCAAGAACTAAACTCCGTGCAGCAAACCTTGCATTATCAGCTGCCTCTGCCCAGATGGTAATAAACTGATCTGCACCATACCACAGCTCATCAGCTGCTCGTGGGGCTAGCTGGACAGTTATGTGATCCAGGATTGATTGCCGACTTAACATTCCTTCCGTAAATTTCACATTGTCCATTTTCACTTGTACATGACCCAAATCCCTTCAAGCTCTTGGAGAAATTGTCACAAGCTCAATATTTCCGAGATCTGGAAAATTCACAGCAATGACAGCCATTGCTGCTTCACAGACGGCTATTTGCTTCCACATCTCAGGACTTCTGTCTGTCTTATCTAACATTCCCAGTTCTTCAGCTAGTGCAGCTTGTAACATGTCATCAGTAGTAATCTCAGTTCTTCCTTCACGCATCACAGTTATATAGCAGCAACCTCAAAGATCTTGGCTAACTCTGCACCAACCATCCCATCAGTCATAGTAGCAACAACCATATAGTCCACATCCGGAGCCACAATCTTCTTTCAAGCGTGGACCTTCAGAATCTCTACACGACCGATCAGTCCAGGCTTAGGATTGTGTATTTTCCTATCAAACCTACCGGGTCTTACGAGTGCTGGGTCCAATATCTCTGGTGTATTTGTGCAAGCAATAGTAATAACTTCACCTCTGCCTTCAAACCCATCCAGGCACACAAGAAGCTCGTTTGAAGTAGCATCCCGTTCTTGTCCAAGAGAACCTTTCATCAAGCCACGCTTCCTTCCAACAGCGTCCAGCTCATCAATGAAGACAACAGATGGAGCATTTTCCCTAGCTTCTTGGTAGAGTGATCGGACGCGAGAAGTGCCAAGTCCAACATATATCTCAACAAACTCAGACGCAGAAATGGGAAAGAATTTTACACCGGCCTCACCAGCAACAGCTTTGGCCAACAATGTCTTCCCTACCCCAGGGGGGCCACAAAGCAGTATGCCACCTGGTATTTTGATACCACGTCTCCGATACATTTCCCCGTGAGCAAAAAAGTTCACAATCTCCTCGAGCTCAACCCGGATTTTCCCTAGCCCTGCAACATCTGTGAACTTCACGTCGGCCCCTCTTTCCAGATTCTGCGGGAGCCCTTTAGTGTGACGTCGAGCACCGGACTTAAAAAATTGCTTCACCCTTCGCGTGTAACGATCTTCTTCCCCGTTCTCTCCTTGTTCCTCATCATCTACTCCTACCTCAATACCCTCCGTTACCCCTATAAATAAATGACGAGACGACGGTAAAAGAGGGAGATGGAGGTAACACCTGTTTCTTAGGTCAAACAATTACACGAGAACTGATATCCCTAATATCTCAACTTAATTCACGACATGAAATTATTGATCGATCCATCAGTTCTTTGCAATACAACCACCACTCTCGTTCGCAATAAAGCATCTCGAACTAGCGCTTGTTTCGTTTGCAACATAAACTGGCATTCTAGTTCAAGAAAGAGCATCCAAAATATATACATTCAACATCCAATTAGCTGGTTTACATAAATAAACAAATGCAGCTCAAAACTAAGCCACTCAAATCTCTTACATCATAAACTCGCAAATCGATTTATCGAGGCTATTGGAGAGCTTAAATTCATCCAAATCACAAACAAAAATTCCCTAATTTCGATGTCTTGAGATGACTCGAAATCGAATTCGTCGTTGAAAATCGATTGATGAGGGTGATTGACGATTTGCTAATAGCTGCAATTTAAGTTTGTCTTATGCATATAAATAAATTTAATTCATTTTGATTATATTAGTTAAGTTCGTATGAATATAGCATAGCCTAAATCATAATCGCATGGAGTTGTTTTGTGATGGTAACTTGTTGAGTATGATCCACTAAAAAGTTTTAAATATAATCCATGATATATAAAATTAATAATTGACTACATACCGAAAACAACTTCTGATATTATGTATTGCTATTCACGTAATTCAACTCAACTCCCTCATAAAGTAAATGTAAGATCTTTCTTCATATTTTTGTAAGGAAAAACTATAAATTTATGAATTTACCTCCAAACACATTCCAAGTCATGATTAATCCGGTTAATATGTTACTGCAATGAATTCATGAAACCTGAAAACTAAGCACCACAAGAGTAGTGGGGAAATTTGAAAATTTTGAACCCCATTATTAGTTTACCACATTGTATTAAGGGGTATACACATAAACTTTGCTATGAATAAATAGTGGTGATATTACAATTACAATATTCAGTCGAACGCTTTGTCAGTACCAATATTTATATAAAGACACTTTATTTAAAAGTTAGGTAAAAACCCCAATTAGACATGACCCTTCTACTGATCATGATTGATAATAACTTGTATAGTGAGTCATAAGAGAAGTAATTCACTAGACAGTTGATCATTCAAAGTTATAACAATAATTCTCTTGAACAAATGGAGCAATAAGTGTTGATGTGGACCACTAAAATAAAAATTAAACGCAAGTAAAATTGAAACAACCGATTCAAACTCTATGCCAATTTATCCTTATTTGAGATGAATTGGATTTATAATAGACTGTTCGATTTAGTATTGTAATTGAAACAAATCAATTCGAATTGAGTTTGTATACAATTTATTTATATAAAAATGTAATTGAAACTAAGTTGTCTCAATCCCAATTTTATAAAACGTTAATAAAAGTTTCTATTTAACTCAATAAAACTAATTAAAATAACAAAAAGTTTGAAAAGATAAAGCAAAGTTATCCCATTGTAAAAGGTTTTAGATAAAAACATAAAATTGCTGAGTTTTCGTACTTCCTCCTGTTACCCTCTGAATTGAACTGACAGCGACATAATCCAATTCCAACTCAATATCCCTTTTCTATAATTCCTTAAAAATTCATAGAATGTCCAAAACAGTCAAATCAACTCCGCGAATACCCCCACGCGCTCAGATCCGCGAGTAGAATTACCAAATTCCCCTTGTTTTACACTAGTAGTAGTGGAGCGAGCTAAACTGCATGGGCGTATCATCAAAAAATCAGAATTGCGTGTTGTGACTCCGTACCTTCTCCCATTTTCCTGAGAAACCATTATCGGCGTACGATAGCATCGCCATTAATTCATAGTAGCTATCTCTACGGCTCTAGCGCAACATAGCAACACTTTCCAAGGTAAAGTCACAGAGTGTGAAGCGTCAGCTTCGTTTTGCCGTAAATGGCATACATTTTCCTCTTTCTCGAAAATTGACAAAACCCTTGTTTCTGCTTTTTGTTGCTTCAGTATCGTACATTAAGTGCTGGACAGTGATTTTCTTGCTTCTCTACTGTTTCTGCTTCACTTTTAAGCTTCAGGAAGGTAAAAAACTCTCTCGATTTTTGTGGATTTGGTTACTGTAGTTTTGTACACGCAGAGATTCGAATTTTGTGGATTTATGTTGTGTTTTTAGGCCTTTTCATCTTCTTTTTTTTTTTTTTAAATGTTTTAGGTGATTGATGAGGGTTAGTGGTATAGTGTTGTATCTCCGGTGAAAATCGAGTACAATAAACGGAGCGAGATATATGTGTAGCATTTTCCTCTCATTCAGTACCTTTGTTTGGAGGTGATCTGTATTTGTTTTCTATTTTTTATTTTCAGTTGTTTCTTTAGAGTTGTGCTTTGGGACTATGGTGGTGTTGTTGC
This sequence comes from Plantago elongata, assembly GCA_036897095.1. Taxonomy (NCBI): domain Eukaryota; kingdom Viridiplantae; phylum Streptophyta; class Magnoliopsida; order Lamiales; family Plantaginaceae; genus Plantago; species Plantago elongata. Next base: position 44,376 of record JAYMSP010000296.1, on the reverse strand, counting down.
CTGGTGAAACTTGAGTACAATCTACGGAGCAGAGAGTACTACAGGCCATTTCTGTGCTAAACTTGACTATCTGTCTTCTCCTTCAGTAGTACTTGTGTTTGGCTGTGAATTGTTTTTCTTTTTCTGCTCAATATTTACTCGTTGAGTGTGGTGGTATGGTGCGTGATGAAAAATCTAGTATAATACATGGAACAGAGAGTACTAATTAGGAATTTGAGCTGATAGTTGAGAGAGACATTTATATCTCAACAGTTTAGGAGTTTATAAATCCTAGTAATAAATGTAGGCATTTATCCGATGTTCAAACTTCAATGTGCCGAAGTACGGGCACTTAAGATTTTCAAGGTTTTCTTTCCGAATGTTTAGTGTTTGCTCGTTTGGTTTTCCTTCATTTCTGTATAAAATAGCAGAAATATAGGGGTTGAATAGTTTACAAACCATGTTGTTGAGATTTGGAACATTTGTGCTTCTGATGTTTCGCTGGTGTTAATTACTCTCTGTCAGGGAGAATGGTGCAATATTGACATGATCTTGTATATTGTTTTACCATAAGAGATAATTGCTGGAATTCATTACCGAGTCTTCACTTGGTTACCTGTTTTGCATTTCTGTTTCTGTAATATTTGCAATAAATGATGAGCAAGTATAGCTATTCATATGCTTCTCAGTTGAAATAGACTATTCATTTTTATTTTTTTAAAACGACTAATGTGACTCGAACCCCCGATCTATTGGTTGGAAGAGAAGCGTCTTACCAAGTTGTGCTTCGTTGTCTATAGACTCTTCATTTGTATTGTTCAAGACTTGATTATACTTTTACGTGCTGCTTATGTTTAATGTGATTATAAGCATATAGTTTTCTTAAGATCTAAACTGATGGTAGTTATTTGTGTTCTTGAATGTTCCTTTTATGCATTGTCATCCTTGAAGGTTTTGGTACTATGTCACAACATTTAAAAGGAAATGCTAAGGAAGAACCGAAACAGGATGACAATCTTCAGTTCAGTTGGGGAAGAAGAATGGGGAATGTCTATTATAAGTCATTTTTATTCGATGGTGTTGAATACTCCCTATATGATTATGTGTACCTTACACCTCCTGACGAGGAAGCAGAGCCTTACATTGGTAAACTTGTAGAAATATGCGAGACTCCAAGCGATGAAAAGTTAGTGGAAACTCTTTGGTTTTTGCGTCCATCTGAAATAAATCACCCTCTACAAGATGTGAAGCTTCACAAAAGAGAGGTTTTCTTGGCATGTAGACAAGGGGAATTCTCTTCCACCAAAGTTCCATTGGTAAGTTGGTTACCAGTCTGTTATCCAGTTATGCATGGTAATATGGTAATACATCCTTCATTTATTTGACTATTATTTTTGTTGGGTCGGAAAGTAAAATGGCACAAAAGATAGAGTAAACTGTTCATATTTAAATCTAGGAGGCATCAGCCGTAAAATGGGCCAACTCTTTTTTGTAGTTTTTAAATATTTCATTTTAACTCTCCTATGAGATGGCATTGGACTAGTGGAGGATATGAATTGTGGTGTCAGATAATAATATGAATCTGTTTTATTGATCACTAGGAGTCAATCATTGCAAAGTGCAATGTTGTCTGCCTATTGGATGACAAGAGAAATCGTTTACCAACGGAAGAAGAACAGAAGATGGCTGATCACATATTTTACCGCACTTATGATGATGTAAAGGGGAGTATATCAGACGAGTTTCCGGAGTTCATTGGTAGAACTGAAGGTTAATCAAGTCCTACGACTTTCATCTTTCATGCTTACTTCTCCCACCACCATTAGTAGAGCTGTCTATTTAATAGTACTATGTTTTGAAGTACATCACCTTCAGTTTGTAATTTTTGGTCATGCCTTAACTCTAGTAATGTGATCAAATTATTTTCTTCTATCTCTATAACTCTCATCAAATTTTATTTAATGCATGTGAAGGCGGTACTTTTCAATGAATAGATCAGAATACATTGCTCTAAACAAACTATCAATGTGTCTGAAGATAAGACGTCTTCACTGAAATTTACAAGATAATTTTGCATTGGTATTTCTTGTGGGGTGAGGAACTTGGAGTATTTAAAACATAATGTCTGTTTCTTTACATCCTTAAACTTACTGCACAAGACAAACCAGAGGACCATTTGTTTCATCTACTGGATTATTGATCTTAACTTCAGACAATGAAAAACAATACTAGAGTGCTCTTTAATTGAGAAGCTGTGGAACTCTAGTTGACAGATGGGGCTTCAGTAACGTTCATTTTTCTACACCGGGAACACGAATTAATTGTCTGTAGTTTATACCATAAAATGAAATGCTGATTTATCATATAATCTAAGAAAACATTATTGAATGGTACTTTCCTTTCGTGAGAGTTTATAGGGCTTCTATTAAGAAAGACGAGTTACTTAGATTGAAAAACAAGTGAATTTTCTGGTCTTATCAATAATTTTTCACTCTAAAGATTGGTTTGATATGTTTGGCCATTAACATGAAATGTTGAGGTATGAGCTGGGTGCATATTGGTGTGGATTTCCATTATCACAAGTCAAGAATGTTGAGGTTTGGGAGAAAGGTGGGCAGATAATACTGTTTACGAGGTTGATAGCATTACAGATTGCTATTAAGATTCAAGTCTTGTTTTCATGTTCAACCTCATGATTTTTTTTCCCTTTGAAGCTTCTTTTTTTCTGATGATAGTGTGATAGGTTAGTGTAGTTAAATTGCAATATGGGAGAGGACAATGAATTATGTTTTTTCTTTAATGCTCCTTGATTAGTTATCTCATACAAGTATAACATTCTGAGTGCTACCAAGAGATAGTGTTAGCAACTTGATTGTAGCTAGTCATTAATTTTCTCGAAGCAACATGCATTAAAATCTTGTGTCTATATTTTCGCACTGGCTGGTCTCTGCTAAACCTTATCTTTATTAAGCTAATGGTGAAATGTTTGCAACTTAATGACAATTGGATCATGAACTTATCTTTGAGATATGGCAAAGAATTGCACAGAGGACTAAGATTTCTTTTCGTAGGACTGTCCTTGTGCATGTTGGTATGGTTAGGCTTCTTCTTCTCTCACTTCAACTGCTTTGATGCTCTAATTATTTTGATCATTAATTGCAATACAGTGGTTCATTTTTTTAACGGCAACACACATGGAAATTCTGATGGTGTTTCTGGACAAGAAGGAATATCAAGAGCTAGCAATGGAAACGCTTATGTACACCATGGACTCAAGAAATATGCATCAAGCAAAGCAATGACAGATGGTCAGGTGGCTAAAGAAGAAAAAGGTGCAGACTACATACAAAACTTGTTGCATCAAAGTTTCATAGTCCTGGAATTAAACTAATCTGCTTATATGTGTGAATGGAATCTTCATAGGCCGTGTAAGTGAAAAACAAATTAGTATTTTATACATCAGCATCCTAATTAAATTCCTTAAACTCTGTTTGAGTTTAGATACATTACTCTATAATAGCCTCAAACAACCATTGTTCCTTAATGTCGTCTAGATTCTACTCCTTATCCTCATCTCGTGACTCCACTCGTCCTCACACTATTGTAGCCAGGGTGAAACAATAGAAATTATTATTATATAATTATACAACTACCTTGGAATCTTATGTGAGGATCAGAGACTCAATATTGGCTTTTTGGAAAAGAGCTAAAGTTGCGTGATTGGACAGTGAGATGATTTTTTTGGCATTACTATGATTAGCCACGAACAAAAGCCTGGTCAATATGGAACCAGTTCATGGTATCTAATCTCCAGTAGATACCCGTTGTTGGCCCATCTCAGGGTCCTACTCCTTCCATCTTTTTCTCAAGCTGAAATGTGTTGCCCTTTAAAGTACCAGCTGCTGCATTGTGTCGGTGTGTCCCCAAAGCATCAGCTTCTTGCCCATATAAATTAACAGCTATGGCTTCTTTTTTTTCCGTTTCTTTTTGGTGATTTAATGAATAAGCGGAATGGTTGAAGTAACTATTGCACATGCAGGATTTAAGGAACCAGCTGCTTTAAGAAAGATGGGCAATTCACTGAAAGCAGGATCTGTAACTGGAAATAAGTCAAAGTATCCTACACAATTCCACTCCGAGAAGCCATTTGGTTCTGATCTAAGGAAGAAAATGAAGCTTTTAAATTCATCAGGTATCTTCAAGTGATTTTTGTTAGAGAATTGGGCAGTCATTTAATTTGGTACCAAATCATGCTGGTTCTGGATGAAGGTCCTCCAGATGATGCAGTGCCTGATACACAAACTAAAGGTTTTGGGAATGTGAAAGTTATGAATGCTAAGGATTCTCGTACAGAAATGAACAATCTGTCTACCAGATTGGTTTCGGATGCGAAAAGAAACAATGCATCTGAAAAAGAAGCTGGTAATAGGCATGCAGTTCCAAATAGAAACTACGAATATGTTGAAGTCTCAAGAAGACCTCCGGTAAATGCTCGGTTATGTTTATACTACTGTTTTATGTAAAAACACTTCTCAAGGAACACCTGTTAAGTATTAACCTGGTAAATGCTAATGTCCAGGTTGTGAGTATTCAGCGTTACATTTCTTTAGAGAGCTACAATAAGATTTCATAATTGTTTGGGTGAGATTGTAAATTGAAAGTTATAAATATTTTGTTAGCTTGCGGTCCTGGCAAATCTGTTGTTCTATGTTTCATGTCTGCTAAAACCTATTAAACTCTCCCCACTCTCTGCCTCTCAACCGACAGATAAATAAAGAGCACTGGTAATTTTATATCTAATCTTATATGAATATGTATGTTAATACATTGTTGGCTGGTGGTCCTTGAAATCTTTTTGTCCTATTTTAACTCATCTGCTAGAATCTATTTATCATAAAAGATTGAATATCAAGTGCCACACCCAAACTGCAGCTCTTTTATTGTTCTTTTTATTCTTTCAGGATGCAGCCAAATGGTTAAAGCTGCAGGTCAGTTTCTTCACCTTGAGACATTAACATTTCTTTACCCTATTTTTTTTGTCGAGTGATATAAGCCCAATGTTTTATTGACAATTTGACATGATGTGGGTTCAAATTCTCAATTCTGCCATCTTACCTCATGCATGCATGTGATTTCCTTTTTCTTTTTCATATGAATTTCACACACACACCCACACCCACACCCACACACACACACACACACACATGGACGATCTTTCCCTTATTAAGCTCATTTGGTTTTGCTACATTTTATAAATTCACTTACTTCCCTAATTTTACAACTTATTGTGTCCAAGCAACTATTCTATATTTTATGTATATGCAATTAATTATAATTATCAAGGAATAATTTCAGCTTAACTTTAATGCTGTACATAAAATTTTGCCTTTCCTACAGTCTAGGAAAAACAGTTTTTTTTATTAGAATTTCACTTTCAGGTAACATATCTAATGATTTGTGTGCCTTTTTTTCCTTCTACACAGCATTGGAATGAGGAAGGATTGCATTCAGCATATAAAAGCGGGACACTTGTTCTATTGGATAACTTGGATCCTTCCTTCACATCTGAAGAAGTGGAGGTATAAGTATTACGTTGCTGATAAGCTATTGGGGGTTTTCTTTTCAGTTTTCACTATGGTTTTACGTGAGAACCAATGTATCCACTTCTCACACATTACATCATTTTAAAACGGTTAACATAACTGTTTTTTTTTTTTTGTTGATTTATGTATGCTGCATATTTAAAAATACTTCTATCAGTTTGCTTAGAGATTTCACAGGTTACTTTTCTTTCTATCAGGATATTATTTGGCATGCATTTGGACAGAGGGTCCAGGCAAAGATGATACAATGCACCTTGTTTGGGAATCCATATTCTGGTATGACATGTTCTTGTACCTTATGTGATATACAAATGATTGTATGCTGTTTAATTGGATATTCCAAACAATGTTTTATAGGACGAGCATTAGTACTTTTCAGATCCAAAGATGCTGCCGATGATGCTATGCAACGGTTGAAATATGGGTGTCTTGTCGTTGACTCTGGAAGGTAAACTTCTGACCACTTGCAAACATCATCTATTTACTGGGATAAAAAGTTATAGGACCACAAGGTTTTCGTTTTCCGGGGTGACTGGAGGTGTATTTTTGGAAAGAATTTGGACCATGAGAGTCCAAGTTGCATGGTTAAATAGTGTTCGGATAAATAATCATTTGACTATGGATGGTAAACTTCTGATCCCTGCAAACATCATCCATTGAATGGGTTATACATTTATAGTGCTATAGGACCTAAAAGGTTTTCTTTTCCCATGTTGAATGGAGAGACTAGTCGTTTGATAGTCTAATTCACATTGCTAAACATCTTAGGGATTTTGTTTTTCACATTTTGTTTGATTCGACTATACTGTACAGCCTGTACAAGTCTTTATGCCAAAACATGTTATGGCTCTGCATCAATCTATTTTCAGTAGAACTTGTACAAAAGAAAAAAAGAACAAAAAACTCCAACAATCAATACTCACCAGTGTACTTGTATGGGACGTACCTGGAGAATTGTATTCTGAATTTTTGTTAAACCCTCTTATCTACTAATGTACTTTTATTGATAGTCTGTTTCCTCTTTGTTCTCCACAGGCCTATTGTTGGTCGGCGTAATTTCATTAAAGAATCCAATCCTTCTGGTCTATTTTTCGGCCATCTTAGCATTGATGGAATCAGGGCTCAGAAGCAACGTAGAGATAATGTACTTTTTTTCTATTTTAAAATTCGTATATTTTGCAAAATGAAATTGCATGTCTTGAGTTGATCAATTAAGATTTTAATTTTTATTCTTTCGTTCTACTCTAAAGAGAGATGCAGTTTCAACATCACATCCCTCTCAGTCGAATACCCTTGAATATGATTTGGGCCTGCAATGGCAATTACTTCAATCAAAATCAGAAAGATGGTGGACTTCCTTGTCTGAGGTACTTGCAAGTACTATTATTCATTTATAGCAGTGTTCAGATAAATATGGAATGAAATCTATCTGAAATTCAGTAACCAGAAAGTATCGGATTGGATTCATATCTATATTTTCTAGAAATATGGATATTGGACCGGACCGGACCGGATCTGGTCTGATCCGAAAATTTTAATAATTAAAATAATTTTTTATAATGGTTTTATGGTATTACTTCTCCATTAATACTCATCCACGACACAAAATGACATAAGTTATGCTCCCAAATCTGTGTTATTCGTTCATTAGTAGTAATGACTTGGCCCTCGAACATTTGTTCATCAAGCATCATTTTATATATCAAGGATCCTTTTATTTTTCAAGCATCTCTTGGTATGTCAACAAGTGTCATGAATTTGAGGGGGCTTGGACTCCAAAATTTTCTACTTTATCTTGTGTGATGCGTCCTTGACTGGATGCAATAATGGATTACTGCTGTGTAAATAATCTCTTGTGCTTCAACACATTTTAAGCCAACATATATTTGGTTATTAACGCATAACATTGTTCACATTGAAACATAGGGTGTTAGACCCGGTTCGCTTCATAGTGATCTGAACCAAATTAGATATATTTGTAGTATAAAATTCATAAAGCAAATTTGATTGATCTGAACTAAACTAAAATTAATGGATTTTCAGATGAATAGAATATAACCTCATTATACTGGTTGGCATCTGGTGGTTTTTTTTTAAAGATCTATTGGTTTTTAATAAGTAGTGGATTTGGTCAAGTTGCGTTTATAAGAGAAGTGGAGCAATGCATTAGGGAGAAGTATTTAATTTGATCATTATCATAATGAGTAACTCTCAAGCCTGTATGATGGAGAGACTAAAAGAGACGGATAAACATCACAATTATAGCGAATAATATTAGGGGTCCAATCATACATAAAAATGATATAAAATGTTTGTTCATAAAACATTATTAATTTTGTTTAAAACATTATACATATGATTAAAAGCAGTAATCTGTCTCTCATATCCTCAATAATACATCTCTTCCAAGACTTTGTTTATTATAATTAAATAAAACCACTAATTTGTAAGTGAGATGCTAATTTGTTACAAATATTTATATATAAGAATGTACAAAGAGTTTTTCAAAGTTGCAAAAAATAAATATATTTTCCTTTCTATTAGATGTTTATATGAACGAGATTGATCTCATTTTGAAATCCTTAAATATTTTTTGCTGTAATTTTTTTGTTATTTAGAATCATTCTTTTAACTTATTTATTGATCTCATTTTGAAATCATTTTTGCTACACTTCTTCATTGCTTGCTAGAGCAGGGGTCGTATCCAGGTACCTGAGTTTCACGTTCTGGAACGCATGTACCAGAATGTGATTCATTTGCACACCCGATTTCCTCGGAAATGCGTGTGGATCAGTCTGCTAGATACACTCTACGAATAACTAGTTAATCTAAAAATCGGATCTCATTGGTTCCATGCTCACCCCTGCTCGTTAGTAACTCCATATGATGGTAGCTGCAAAAAAATACTCGCATTATAGAGTAAATAGACTCTTAAACTCTAATCTGCGCTATTCATTGTGTAAGTCGTAGATACCCTCACAAGTTGCAATTAGAAACCTGTGCTGAATGTCTGAATACCCTGCCTAAAATTCTCTCTTTAGACTTATGAAGGATCAGTGATATATGGCAAGAAGATAATCTTGGTTGCTTGCTGAAGATACAGACATATAGTGAAAGGATAAATTATAGGTCACGGTTGCATTACATCCTCAGGTTTCAACTTTTGTTCCCGCTTGCTGTCAGAATACTTCTTGATAAAATTGGTAGAGTTAGCACAAGCTTATCAACTAACTTATTTTCGTAATAAGTATGTTATGTGAACGTCTGGCTGATCTGATAAGCGTGTCGATGAAGCTTATAATTTTTTTAATTATCATATTTAGCAAATTGATTTGCAAAATAATTTTATAAATTACAATTAGTTTATTAGCTGGCCGAAGCGGAACTTATTAGCTAGCCTATCAACTTGCTTTATGATAAATTGAATTTGGCAAATTCTGTCAACCATATTTGAGGCTCAGAATAAGATAACTAAAATATGTTTCTTGCCATAATTCCATTTTGAGAGGTTTTGCTCGCCCTGACCTTAGTTTCTTTCTGCATACTATATCAGACCGATATTATATTTTACGGCTTTATCAAGCAAGCATGTTTCTGGACTTTTTTTTTTTTGGGCCTGTTAGCTACTCTGTAATGAATCTATTAAAATTTGAGGTAGACTCTGTAGGTTCTTAAACAATGAAAGGTAGTTTTTTAAACAATGAAAGGCATATATGTGGAGGGAACTAAAATGCTAATTATTCTTGCTATTATCATGTTCAATCCTGCCTCCTAAAGGGAATAATAATTCCCCAATCTTTACAGATGCATTTCGCGGAGTTGCAAGGTTTAAGAAAACAGTTGGAGGACTGCCACCGTGGATAATAACTAAGGACTGATTTAGCAGCAAATGGGCAAGTAACATTATCCTAATTCCACAAAATAGTTGCTTGCTTCAATGTTATTTTCTTATATATATATGCATGCTGGATGTTACAGGAACTGGGATTTTTGTTACAGGAGCCAGATTATGGCGTGCGTGTATAAGCTAACAGTGTGCGTGTATCAGTGAACAAGGTGCACACAGCCACACAGACAAAGAATCGTGTGAATAGGATAAGGAAGGTATGTTGTGTTTTGTAACATTCCATGGTCACTGTGTTATTCTTGGTAAATCACAATGTAATGAGAGCGTGTAAATCTGTCGAAACTACGCTCATGAAATAAGTAATGTGCCTGATATTGAGACCATTTTGTACGTAAAACATTTAATCCCAGCGGTTGTGGAAACCAAATTTGGTTTTTCGTTCAACAGGTGTGATGTTAAGTTAAAGCTAATAACTTGTATATATAAAAAAAGATTATTGCATAGATCAGGTTTACCATTAGTTGATAAACCATATATTGAATACTGTTGAGTTAAAATTTAAGCATTATGGTTTTGAATGCACGGAGACATCTAAGATTGGTGCCAAACACTTGTGGATGCATAAACATGCCCACGTGAAGCGGTCCGGATCATGTAATGACGTGCGAGAAAAGTTCTCTGATTTGTAATTTACACACTAAATATATTTACCATCAAGTACAATCAAAATGATAGAAATGTCAAGTATGGCATCATTGCCAACATTTACCTGTCCGACATAGTTCATTGAAGTTCCTCCAAATAGTGTACTCCTTTCACGATCATAGGTTTTCATCACCTATATGGACGTGTCGTGTTGTGTCGTGTCCTGTCTTATACGGTGTTTTCCTATAAACAGGACCACGGTCCTCATAAATTTAAGGGACCATGTATCACAATTTAAATTAAACCCTGAATACTAATGTGCACATGCACACACATATTTTAATGATGAAAATAGAACACTATCTAAAGATGTGAAAAAATATATAAATTGTTACAAGTATATATCTTCATATAATGAAAAAAATAATAACAATACTTGTAAATATTATATTAAAAACATATAAGTAAAATGATATACTTAAATTTTTGGTAGAACTAAAATAATTTAAATATGATTCACACATTAAACCTATCTTTGCCACATAATATGTTAACCAAAAAGAGCAAATTATTGGTCTAAAGGTGTTCCAAAAATTTAAAAACTGACTGAAGAAATATATTTTTTATGGATCTATTTAATTTGCATAGCATTATTGTAAAAAAATACACTTAACATGTGAAATGAAAATAAGAAGTTAACAATGAAGAATAAAATTTTAAAAAGAAACGGAAAGAAGTAAAGGAAAAAGAAAAACAATGTTAACGAAAGGATCCAACAAATCTTGAAATCATAATTTTTAGAAAAGAGCTATTAATAAAAAATTATTGACGTATACTAGACAACACTATCTACGTAATAAATGTTAACGTCCAAATATATATCAAATAGAAATATATATAAAAAAATATGAAGCCCCTTAACTCAGTGAACCCTATGCGGGATAATCCCTGTACAGAGCCTTAGCTGGGCTTGCTTATAATAGTGTAGGATGGTCCGTAGCTACCCTATTTAATGAGGGTAGATTAGTGCTTGAAGAATAGCTACGACACTTAGCAGAATTGATTAGGCATTTGACCAAAAAAATTCAATACCAGAATAAAATAGTATAATTGCAAAAAAAGACCAATTAAACTTGCGGCCTTAGGTATGATGCTTGTGAATGCCATATGATTGAACATTCAGTGTCAAACCTGTGCCAAAACCCTAAGGCGATATCCTCACACTGGGACCAATACAAAATAGTGATACGTAAGTATCAATCTCTCCCCACGGGTCTCATAAACCTTACATATAAATGGAGGAGACATCAAAATATACAGACCACGTGGGTCGTTAATTCGTATCAGTTTGGGTACAATTGGCCCATGGAGCAGGACAAAACCTCCGGATATTAAATTTTGGGACCATAACCCTTCGGAGTAGGAACATTGAATTGCAGCATTAAGTGTTGAACAACTGTGAGTCAACCAGCCCTTTTCATTTCTACCTACTAGTTCAATTTTTTAGTGTTGTTTCGTTAATTGAGGTTTGAAGTTAACTTACTGTCCATACAGAATAATTATCTTCATTTTAAGATTGTAAGCAAATAGCTGGAACTTGGAAGCTTTTATTTTAAATGTTTAATGCATGGTTGGTTTAATAATACTCATGACAGCTCGGATAATCCAGATTTAGTGGCCAGATGATGAGTGCATTTTGAATTGATCCAGGTTACGTTTACTCAAACCTATAGATAAGTATCACCATTGACTCGGATTCTCTATAATCTGTCGGCTCAACTCATTCATCAAGCACAAGTTTCTGGACTTCTTTCTCTAACTTATTCTTCAAGATATGTACCCTCCACATTGGAAATTAATCAATATTTTATTTTGTTAACTAAATTGGGGAGATTCTTCTTAGACATAGGAGGACAGGGCTGTTTGATAAAAAAATTGCACATTTATTTAAATAATATTGTAAATAACATTTTCTTTCTTAGCCGTCGATGTTATTTTTGTAATTACTTTATAGTCGTACTCATTTCACTCAGATAAAAACATTTAAGTGTATTTCATTAAAATGTCTAACAAGCGTATTTATGAGATAACTTTGATACATTGTATTCTACTCCCAATTATAGTTTCTACAAGTAATCACGTATTGCTTTTCTGAGTATAAATTAGAGTTGGAGAGAATTGAGTGTTCTTTATTTACTGAAACAGTAAGGAAATTGATTGAGATTAAATTCCCCAAAGAAATACTTCGAAGGCTTAAAGATAATGTTTGAATCCAATACGGATATGATCAAGGCATGCCATTCTTGATTTTAGTTGGCCATGGAACTCCCACGAAATTACGCGCGGCAGGTATGGTCAAGTAATTTGGGCTTAACTTTTCAACACGTGAACAATGGAGGAGACATCGATAGTTACCTTACCTTACTCATTATTTAATTCACAATTACTACTCCCGTCACATCGATAATAAATGAATTGAATTTTCATTTTTATAAATTTTAAAACGATTTAGAATAAAATTTAAGTGGCATTATTTAAAAAATTTTAAAAGCTCAATTTAAAAAGAGACAATGCCGCTCAAATTGTTTTTCATAAACGGCCATAAAGATAATATTGAAAACATATTGTATAATATTATGGGATTTATAGAGAGACTAAAAGGAAACGACAAACAATATATTATCAACGTTAGATAACCATTGATAATATAAAGATCGGTGCTATATTAACATATATTCCTTCCGTATCGCTAGAAGTGAAATAATTTTCTGTTTTTGACGTTCCACCAATAATTTTTCATTTATGAAAATAACTTCACAATACAACTCATTTTCAACTAAACATTATTAGGCACGCATGTGCTTTTCTATCTCAAATTTATTCTTAACCACATACTACATCTTTTTTTAAAAATTGTGTATTTGAAATAGATTTCATTTTAAATGAAACAAAGAGAAGAGAGTAAAATATCATGTAGAGATATTCACTAATAATAATATTATTTAAAATATTGTAGTTATACATGTGAATATATTGGGTCTACATTGTTCCCCTCCACATGAGATGCATGTAGGAGATAGCTTACGAAACTTCGTGAAGTATCTTATAAAAAATAAATCAGTTTTATGATTTTATAATATAATACTTTTGTTTTGGCGTGCTGTGGATAGACTAGGATGTTATTATCATAACTAGGTAGTATTTATCATCTAATCATATGTGTAAGTGCACCGACTTGTCCAAGTCTGTTCTAGGATTCTATAAACTCTCTGTACCTTAAAATAAATGCAGTCACAAGATCATAACAGTCTCCGACTTAAAACTACCCATATAAAACAAATTATATCTCCGACCCCTCAAATTATTGCACTCTATAATACCTAAAAAATTTAAAACAAATTATATCTCCGAACCTCAAATTATTATGCTTTATGATGATTAAATTTTTTATATAATTTTGAAAAATTTTCATAAGAGTCCGAAAATTTTGAGGTTCTCCCACAAAATTATGCAGCCTATAATAATACATAACTTACAAATACACAAACATGTACAATTTATATATAACAACGCACAATTAATATATAATATTTTAATAAAAATTTATTTTACAAGTTTATGTATTAAGATAAATGAATTTTAATTTATGACCCGTCAAACCAGGTCACTAGATGTATTTTCTACGGTAGTTTCTTCCTATTTGGATTCCAACTACTTTTCGTGGCTGAAATAGGAGTATATATACAACTATCAAGATTCTTGTTCATTCATTAACAATACCCAAGTTCTTGTTCTTCGTTGATCGTTATATATCGAGTACTTCTCCATCACCTGAACAAAACTTCATTAACACTTCAACTTCTACCACTACCCTTGAGAAAATAAATATGGTTGGAAGAGTGGAAACAGCTGACAGAACGGACATGCTCAAGGCGTTCGACGAGACGCAAGCCGGTGTGAAAGGCCTAATCGACTCCGGAGTTCAAAAGGTCCCCAGGATCTTTGTCAGGTCACAAGCTGAGCTAGCCGAAGAGACGGTTCACGAGAAGATCCAGCTTGACCCTCCTGTCATTGATCTCAGCGGGATCTTGAACCCTGAAAGGCGAAAACAGATTGTTGAAGAAGTCAGCATTGCTGCTAAGACATGGGGAGTTTTCCAGGCTGTGAACCATGGGATCCCAATCAATGTGCTTGATGGGATGATAAAAGGTGTGAGCGATTTCAACGATCAGGGTGTTGAGGAGAAAAGGAAGTATTATTCGCGTGATCAGACAAGAAGTGTCAAGTTTAGCAGCAATTATGATCTGTTTGCGGACACAACTCCGAGGTGGAGGGATACATTGTCCGTTTCTTTCGCAGATCCTGATCAGAATATTCACGAGCAGTTGCCTCTTTGCTGCAGGTACATTTTGTCATTGCCTTCTCTGTTTTAGAACTTGTGTTAGATCGTATAACTGTTAAACGGGTGCAAATTAGGCGAATGTGGGTGGTGGCGTGGTTGTTACCTAATGTTAAACGGATGCAAATTAGGCGAATGTGGGCGCAGTACGGTTATTCCTAACATTTTGTACAATGACATTGACAGCTTTTATGCATTAGATGTAACAAACAGGCCTCGATTATTACCTCTAGTAATTCGTCTTTCAGATTCAGTTCTTTATAATTCGTCTTCGCGTTTCATACATCTACTTATTGTAACCAGTCGAAAAATGGAACTTATGATAAAATCTAGCACATTTTCTAACATTGATTTATGGATCGCAGGGACTCAACTATGGACTATGCGAACCGTGTTGAGGGTTTAGGAAACACCCTGCTAGGTCTATTATCCGAATCACTTGGACTAAAATCCGATCATCTGAAAGAGATGGAGTGCGCAGTGGAGCGACGATTCCATTGCCACTACTATCCAGCATGTCCTGAGCCAGAACTAACAATTGGAACTAAAAAGCACACTGATTCAGGCTCAATAACAATTCTTCTGCAGAATCAAGTTACCAGTGGGCTTCAGGCTTTGTATGATGACAAATGGGTCGATGTCAATCCGATTCCGGGAGGCTTGGTCGTAATTATTGGCGATCTGCTTCAGGTACATATTTCTCATCGTAGTTTAGCACAACATCGTGTTCATGTTTCGGTTCATTTATATTGACTCTATGGTTGGTTCTGATGTAGGTTCTGTCAAATGGAAAATTCAAGAGTGTTGAGCATAGAGCAGCTTCGAACCTCGTTGGGCCAAGAATTTCCGTGGCATGTTTCTTCTCAGGGCCTACGAATCGGGCTAAGCTTTACGGTCCTATCAAGGAGCTGATATCAGAAGAGAGTCCTGCTGTTTACAGAGAAATTATGTTCAATGATCATGTGATGAAGTTCCTTACCAAAGGTCATGATGATCATGCTCTTGATCACTATAAGCTCTGAAAAGAAGAAGAATTGTTAGTTAGCTGTCTATGAGAGTTGTTCTGTCAAGTGCCTGTTTTGCAAGAAAAATAAAGATGTGATGCATATAAGCAGAACCATTTTATTGTAGAGTTAATAATAGCGATTTTGTTCTCAAAATTTCTTATGCTTTCAAGTTTAATACACAACCACTATATTTTCATCTTCATCAACATTTTTTTAGTGGAAAACTCATTAAATAAAAATACAATTTTTCAAACAAGCTAGCTAAAAAGTTGGCTGGCTTGAGAAGCTGACCAAGTTGACTCGTTAAAAAAAAATTATTAATCAACTACCAACTAATTACTCAGCTAACTTTTCAGTTACCAGTTACATTCTCAGTTAATTTTACTAAACGGGTCCACATATTTTAAATCTTATCTTAATTTATAACTCTCTGTCCATTTTATAACATAAAACTTGAAAATACTTGCATTCTAATTTACACCCACTTAAAATTTTACGAATACGAAGTACTTCCTCCATTCCAGTAGGAACAAAACAATTTGGAAAATCACAATTTTTAATAAAATATGTAGTATGTGATTAAGAATGAGTTTGAGAAAATATATGTGGTGAAAAATAATTTATATTGTGGGGTTATTGCTAAAACGAAAAATTGTTTCATTGTAATAGAAATCAAAGGGAAAAATGTTTAGTCTGGACTACCAAATAAATAGAATCGCAGAATGGGCCTAGAACTAGATGTTTCCACCAGCTCCATCAAGCCTCCAGCCGTTGAATGATATTGCAAATCAACGCTCGAGATACAACCAGACAGTTTCCTTAAAGGAAACATAATATCTGCCACTTCATTTTCAAGTGTGCTAGGGTTCTACAACTTCTACTGTTCAACTCTACTCACTTGCCAAATTCAAACTCCTTTTAATGGCTGCTCTCAAATTCAAGGTCCTATTTTTTACTATTCATCATTTAAATAAAATATTCACAATCACATTCACGTTTTTCTTCTTGTTTATTATGTTACTATTTTTAATCATTTACCAATTAAACCACTACTAAGTGTTGCTTTCTTGCTTTTACTAACGCTTCTTTACTAATAGTAAGTAAAGTAACTGCTTAGGTTCGCTAATCCGGCCAAGATTTCGCTTAACCTTACTGTTTCTGTAGCTCTGTTGTTGCATGTTCGTTGCCTATCACTAGTTATTGTTGGAAAATGGACTCTTAATCGGTTTCTTTGATGCTTTTTGTGTGTGTGTTTATTTTTTTTCATTGTTTTACGAGCAAAATGTACTGCTTCTTGAAAATGAGGCCCTTTTATGGTTTGGAAAATGGACTCTAAATCGGTTTCTTTGATACTTTTTGTGAGTTATATTTTTTCTGTCTTACGAGCAAAATGTTCCGTTTCTGGAAAATGAGACCCTTTAGGTTTGGTTTGATTTATTAGGTTATTTATACCTTTTTTTCGTGTAATGAGCCACTTCTGATACCTTTTCTATTGCATACTTGCTTGTGGTTAATAGTTACTGCATATGTATGTATGTTTTTATGCTCTGTTATTGTTATGAAATGAGTGAGAGTTAAAGATGCTTTATTTTGCCTGATGGGTTGTATATAATGGAAGTGCTGGTGATACGTCGCAGGAACGGGGAAATGAATGTGTGCGAAATGGGAGCAAGTGCTATCCGGATGCTCTGGGCTACTATTCTTTGGGGATTCTTCACTCAAAGGATGCTGGAGATTTGGAGACTGCTTCTGTTTTGTATTCCAACAGGGCCCAAGTCCATCTCTACTTGGAGAATTACAGAAGAGCATTTTTGGATGCTGAAACTGCCATTCAACTCTGTTCCACCAACTTTAAGGTTATTATGATTTGCACATATTTTCATCATGCTTTGTGTGCAGTTACTAATTTATGATTGGTTGTGGATATATTCATGTAGGCATATTACCGGGCTGTGAGAGCGTCACTGGCTCTTGGTCTGTTGGATGAGTCCAAATTTCTATGTGAAAAGGGCCTGGAGGTGTTTACGGATAATGAAAACTTCATAGCGTTAGCCAAAGAGACTGATTGTCGCAAATCACGACAGGGAATGCGTCAGGATCAAGGTTCCGAGAATGAGACAGCATCTGAGGTTCGAATCTATGTTGATTGTGTATCCATGGATCTTAGGTTTCCTTATTTCATTTTCAGTCTATATTGAAAAAATCAGTTCGTGAACCAATGTTTTTTAATCAGAAGATTTCAAACTGGTATTGATATTCGCATTACTCCACTTCTTGAGAAAGCTATCCACATAATGAAATTTGAAAGTATGTCCTATAACTATAATGCATTCCTTGACTCTCATAGATGATTTAGGTACAATTTATTTGTTAATGGAGAATGCTTTCTTACTAGAACTTACTGTTTGATTGTGCTCATATTTACACACTCAGTTACATGTTTTCCAGGCACCTTGGTCTAAACTTCCAACTGATATCGTAGTGCATATTGCGGGGAGGATTCATTTTGCTGAAGACTTCATCAGATTTGGCATGGCTTGCAAGCCATGGCGTGTAGCTTTGCTTAAGAATAAGAAGAATCTATGTCCATTACTCCCATGGGTATTGCTACCTGAGAAGGGAGAGAGGGACCGACGCAAATTTTATTGTCCTTTCAATGAAAGAGTGTATGAGATTTACCTTCCAGAGTTACGTGATGCACGTTGTTGGGGTTCATCTTCAAATTGGTTGGTCACTCTTAATCAGAAGCACCAGATCCATTTGCTTGATCCTCTGTCACGTGCTCGGATTCTGCTCCCTCCATTAGAAAAATCTCCAGATTTTGGGAGTATGTTCATCAATCCTGTGACTTTCCGTGATGAATTTGTATACAGACTTATTCCATCCTGCGATCCACTTTCTGGTGATTGCATGGTTTTTGCTGCCCATCATTTTGGAAAATTGGATTTTGCAAAGCCGGGAGATGAAGGATGGGGTTCGCTGCATTATGAGAGTGAAGGTCATGTTGAGGATGTCATGTATTTTGGAGGAAAAATTTACGTCATTTTGGATTCTGGAGTGGTTGTAATTGGGGACTCAAGTGGGCATTACTTGAAGACATTATCTATCCCAACATTGGTTGAGTCCCATAACTGCAATGAAAGAGTTGTGACTTACATGTTAGAAATTGGTGGTCAGATATTTGTGATAGCTAGGCACATGCTTACGCCTGATTATCCTATCCATCCTAGTACCTTGAGCTTCAAAGTTCACAGGCTGAATACTCATACTGAGAAGTGGGAGGAGATTAACACTCTTGGTAATTGGTCTGTTTTTGTTGGAAATAATCGCTCTTTTGCCATTTGTGGATCTGATTACCCGGAGTGCACTGCAAACTGCATATATTTCACTGATGACAAGTATGAATTGACTGGACTACTTTTTAATAGTCAGTTTCCTGTTCCTGGTTCCTATGACACGGGTGTGTATTCTTTTGCCGATCATACTAAGCGGCCTCTGCTTCAAATGGAATTTTCCCGTGTGATGTACTATTGTCTGCCAGTTTGGATCAAACCACTTATGTGGTAAGTGCTTCTTCCCGACCTCACTGGAGTTTGTAAATTGCACGAGATCCTGTTTGCTCCCTAATATTTTTTTCAATGATGTTACAATTTAAAAATAGTTATGGTTCATGAGTATTTATTTACTTGTTTTGACATGTTCCTTACCATTGCACAGAATGAAACGATGGTCTTGTCTGTCCATCAGTCTTGATGTGTCATCTTACCATTCAATTATACGGCTTGTGTTAATTATAATGTTTGACATTTTGTTGCAGATTACTTTGATCCATGGCGTTTTGTGGAGTAACTCTTGACTGGTGATGTTGACTGGACCTAGGTTTTTCGGGGAGAATGAGACTTTTGTCTGTAGCCTACTCTTTTGTTAGATATGATGAGCAGCTCTCAAACTTGTCTGTCTAGGAACTAATTTTATGTGGTTTTAACCAACAGTAGGAATATCTAGCTGCAACTTATCTATTAGGAGCTAATTTATGTGGTCTCGACCCACTGCAGGAATGTAAAGCATGTTGCTATTGATTCGCGTTTTGTTAGACCTGAGGCTGATTAGCTGTTATGTGAAAAACTTGCTAGATTTTTTGTGATTCTCAACTTATTTTTCAACTGGTCTTATCTACTTACCCTCTCACATCTGGGAGCTTTGCAGAGAAAAAAACATCTCTTACAATATTATCCTCTAAGATAGGTTATTCTCAGTTTATTTGTGTTTACATGAATGTTACAACAAGATTGTGACATAATCATCTATCTCCTGTTCTTATTTCTAGAGCATAAAATCTGTACATCTATCCGATTGCTGAATCTTTCAGTGTCGAACTTGAACTCGCAGTGGTCCCCTAATGCCATATTGTTCTCTCTTCTGAACTTGGTCCATCCGGTGCCAATATACCAACGGCCATCATTCACTCTATAGACATTTACAGGCCACTCTTCCCCTTTACTATCACACAATACCATCTCTGGTAGTAGCCGGACATCTTGTCTGCGGATAATGTTCTTTGGAATATGCTGCAGAATTGAAAAAGCCATTGACAGATGTGTCAATTGTCCATGCCCATGAGAAAAAGAAAGAAAATGCAGTTTAGCATGGACTAGATTTCCAATCAGATTATCTCAGAACTTGCCACATTACTCGGTACTTGTCCTCTCTTCCCACATTTTACGGGAGACGAAACAAAACATGGATGATTGGGAATTCCAGGGTCTTTGACCGTGGAATCTTTGCACTCATTCCGCATTTCAGAAGCCACATTATTTCCTATCAGTTCTCCAGGACCTGCATATAACATGCTTACATTAACAGATGAAAGTATTCATTACCAGAAAATGCACATTCGGGAGTTTATGAAATCTCCTGAATGACTGAACGTTTACCTTCGATCTCCTCTGGTTCATCATCGATCATAACAATATCCTCCTCTCTGATTTCATATGCGCCTGCACACAACACACACACATGTTCGATTTACAGACGGATCAAAGATGTCGTGACATGTAATACATTCAAGCTGAGTTATATATAAAACCTGTTGAAAGTTTTGTTATTGCTCTGGGGCTTAGCAAATCATCGTTTTCTTTAACAATACGAGCACGTTTAACAACATTCTGTTCTTCTACATGTTCTTTTCCAATCTCCAGGTCCATAGCATTCTTCTTCGCATCAAGCGATTCTCTAGGGCCTTCATCGAATGCAAGAGCACATTTATCAACAGTAGCCTCTCCTACGTCTTCTTTTTCAGTCTTTACACATATGGTATCGCTTTTCGTGGCATCCAAAGATCCCTTCTTGCACCCGTCCGTACCAAATATTTTCACGGAATAAGAATACAGTCCATTGTAGCAGAAAACCAAGAAATCTCCAACTCCCAAGCATTTGTCATTCACAAAGCTTTGCCATCCAGTACTTCCAACATAAACTCCATCTCGACATTCTTCCACACTTACATGCCAACTCTTACCTCCGCCTTCATCTTTCAGTATTATTCTTTCTGGCATTGTCCGATGGAAATGCTTGATGTAATCTGGTGGTATGAGCTATACAGATGAATAAAAATTGCTAAGAAACAATGACTCAAAAGAAAATTTCATTCATAAATCAATTACTGATGCAAATAACGCAATGAAACACAAACCGAGCAACAATACAGACTAGCAGACGTTTAAACTGTGAAAGAACACTTCAGGTAACTCATACAATGAATATAAGATTATCAAACGTACAAGTCTTTTTGAAGCCAACCGTTGAGGGAGAACAACTTTGAAGAACTCTTGACTGCAGGGCTTATTGGAGCTAGTGGTTCGCCTCCTCACGCCTTTCCATGATCTTCCTGCACACATAATCGCCCTCACACGTTAATCAAATATAAAGCGGAATGGATCATATGATGCTAAAGTTTGCAGACTAACTGCATTTAGGTGCTTTAACATTCCCCTGGAGACGTTCAGCTTCACTGGCAGAAATCTTTCTGCAACCGTTAGTTGCATATACTTTTACATAAAAGGTCGATTTTCCATCGTAGCTAAACGTAAGAAAATCACCATGTGTAAGTGAATTATCCTGCACAAATTGTGGCCAGCCTTTCTGGAGATACCAATCTGCATTGATCTTTTCGGGATCAACTAGCCAAGTCATTGTTCCAGGTGGAGTCTTGAGTGTGAATATTGATGGTATGTATCCATCAAAGTTCTTCATAAATGATGGAGGGATTCTCTGAAAACCGTGGAATCATATGATTATGAAAGTTAAAACAATGTTTTTCTGGTCTGATTTTTTTGTTTTTTTTCCTATGTTTTGATTACTTACCAATCTTTGGGAACATGAAGTGGAGAAATAAATTTGGAAGAACTCAGCTGCAGGTTGATTCTCATCAAAACAATTGGCTTCTCCAAACTCTGAAACATTACTGTAAAATTTGTTCAAAAACTATTATACAAGAGAAAAAGTCCAACCTGTAAAAACTTCCAAAAGAAAAGAGATGGTGAAATGCAACCACCAAGATTTCAATTTATAACTGATGGCTATGTTACAAGACGTTGTTGTGTTTCATGATGATTTTGATGTGTTGTGAAGTAGCATATACTTGTATAGGGTGTTTTAATGTTTCAATATATTGTAACACATTTGTACTGAACATTTTAAATGTTGTACTGTACGACAATAAAATATCATGAGTTACTATAGCATATTGTATCATAGATTGAACTGAAATATACCTTTCGGCTCTAGATTATAGAACTACTAGCTCTTTAAAGTTTGAATTATTTCCCTTGACGTTTGCATTTATGAGAATTAATTTCAGAATTGATAATAAAATCAAAATTCAAGCTGCAAATAGGATAGAAATTTGAAACTTTATAGAAAAGAAAACCACGCACATTCAAACTCTATGGATCAAATTACACTTATAGCATTAGGGGCAAAAAACTACTTCGAAGTGTTAACAAAACAGTGGATTATCACGTAGCAGAGTTTATAAACCCTAGACATGACCAATCTTATTTCGAGTCACTTATTTTTTCTCGCTCGGAAGAACAACAATGCCAGAAACCGTACAAACATAAAAAAAACATCTAGAATTCGTTTGTTATGTCCTTTAAAGATCAAAATTGGGATTTTGTTTGATCTTTATTGACGAATTAAAATAATAGTCGAATCGAATCGAATGAACCAACATGCCTAAAACATGTTTAAGTGCTATCCCTATGCTTGAAGACGCCGGAAACAATAATAATGTAGTACTTACAATTTGTGCGACGAGTCGATCTTCTTGGGACGTCCTTTTCCACGCTTGGACATATTCTTAATTCCACTCTCCTTTGATTCTATTGAGCTTTCTCGTTTTACAATGTGTTTAACAAGTATGTTGACTGAACTCTAGTTAATTACCTTTCTTGTTGAGATTCTCTTTTTTATATACGATACGACCATCTCCTAATTATGGTTATTAACAAGTAGGGTATGCACCATCATCCTCATCATCATCCTCATAATTATAATGATAGATATTCGATATTTCATAATTATTGTTTTATTTGTGATTATATTAGGCAATGTATAATATATAGAGATTGGGAAAGGTATTATGCATTTATTATGCTACATTACTCGGACTCTACGAGACATTTACTACTTCGATTAGAATCGGACATAGAGGAATAGAAAAAAATAAGTTAGCTTTCAGGTTTAACTTGAAGATTTAATAAAATTTGTACTATATCAAGAAAAAATTCCTCCGTCCCAATTGTTATGTTTGGACGGTTTAATAAAATTGAAATTAACCACAAAATTTATCTAAAAAGGTAACTGGTAAAATCTTCAATATTGAATGTTATGCTAGTTACAAGTTAATTTTTACTTATGTTGGTCTAATTAATTTTCCAAGGTTTCTGATGACTTGATGAAGAACAGATTATACTGATTAGTTAATTAAAGAAGATAATGCAGAGCAAAATAAACTGAATGATTTCTATTCTCATTCACATGAAAAACTCTTGAATACGCAGAAATAGAGTGTAATCAAGAAATGAACAATAAAAAAATTCCATTAATCAATGACAAGAAGCTTCTGATACCCCTCATCACTGACCAGATATTGCAGAATCCATAGCAGCGTCAGGACTCATTTTCATTACCTTCCCCTAGAATTCCGAAACAAATGCAACCCCTTTACTATTTGACGCGCCAGCAGCAATCTTCGCTTTCCCAGCCTTTAATAATCGTCTGATCCGTCTATCTGTTCAACACGAGCTTATTAACTACGAGTATTAGCCGCCCATGCCTACAGTCCTTGATGTCAGAGTTTCAAACTCATGCTCTGAGGTATGTTCCTGACTGGAGCTGGCAGGATGGTTGGAAACAAGCCTGGATGAGTAGCATTCTTCACAGAGGTCAAAACCTGGATCTTCCACACAATCTTTGCATCTGTATCTAATACCAACTATCGGTTCCATCTCACAATAATCACAGGTAATTCCAAAATGTACTGCAAAGTTTTGGTCACTGCTCATCTGTATATGGCAAGGAAACATGAGGATTAATGGAAAGTAATAAAATCACAGAACTGCTAATGATACTGTCCAGCACACATCTAAGCAGCTAAAGCTCATAAAGATAACTATGCCATGGACAAAGGTTTAGAACAAGTGATTAATTTGTTACATTACTTTACTCAGACAATTAGTTTGGACATGTATACGAATAGAACTATGGCATCTTTTTATGCGTATTCAGTCCAAAAACTTGAAAGGGAGGAGAACAAACTCGAAAAACTTGAAATAATAGTACCTCATTCTCTACAGAAATGCCATCTATAGCCGTGAGTAATGCAAAATTGCTGAATATCAGTGGAACCCTGGAGCTGCTCCCAACTGGCTCCAAATACTTGGCCTTTCCCGGGTTCCCTTGGAGCCAATCTGGATCCTGTATTTATTCCAACAAGTAAAACATGCAAAAACCAGATAATATGGGCCAGTTGGAGTCAACCGTTTCCAACTTTGGTTACGAATTCATCTTAAATTGCAAATATTTACCAGTTTATTCATGTGATGGCTAATCATTTGTAAGAGCCGGAAGTTGTAGGCCTCATCATCTGTGTTCCAGTCAATGAGATGCGGAGGATCTTTGTAGGAGGCAAATTCCTATAGATCACAACAAGAGAAAAATATACAAGGTATCTCAAATTTAATTGAACAAATTCTGCTCGTCAATAAATTTCTACTCTGGCAATTAATTGAATCAATCAGACTTCTATTGCTGTTAGAAATGTTATAAATTATCAGTTTCAGCCATAATTTTGCATGTTTGATAATCAATTTATTGTTCAACACTCAATGTAATAAATCTATGTAAACTTGTACAAGATTCACACCACTGTACCTCATGATCCCATCCTTCTCCATCACTGAAGAGTAAGCGTTGGACTCTGACAGTAACATACTCGACTTCTTTCATGACAAAAAGGATCATCCGGAGGGAGTAGCTCAAGGACTTGCCTTTGTCTGCCTGGAATGCTGCAGTGTAGGCAACATCAACACCTTCATACATCACATCCCGTATACGTTTGACCAATTCCTTTAGCCTCTCATCATTCCTCTCCGTCCTGGCCGCGTAACTGAGAAAACTCTGCAGTTGGCAGAGGTTATCTTCGAACTTCTCTATCATGACACTCCATTCATGGGGTTGATGAATGTTAGAATGCAGGAAGTTAAGTAGGAAAGAGCGCACCAATTGCATGACATAAGAAAAGTTCCCTGATTGCCTGCAAGTTACAACACAACACAATATATATGAGTTTCATAAGCGTTCATATTGAATAAAAACAAGACTAAATATGCAACCTTGGTATTTCAACTTCAATGTCATTGTTTTCCAAGCTTCTTTGTCCCACTAATAGTCGCCTAGTCGATAATTCAAGGGAAAACCTACAAAATCTAGCAGAGATAAACTTAAGAGTTGATATATCTCCTATACTAAGAGGAATTTCTTTCAGTCTCCAAACACTGTCAAAAAATAGCCTCTCAAGTCTTGGAAAGTGACTACTATCAGCTTCCCATTGCTGAAAAGACATGTTTCGAAGATGCAAGGCTTTCAATTTGCAGAATTCACCTTCAATTGGTTTCCACTCTCTACCATAAAATGCATCATTCTGCAGCTTGAGTACTTCAAGGTTGGGTAATGAACCCACCATGGTAATCTCTTCCCAAGGAAGGTTACAACCATGTAAAGTCAACTTTCTCAATGATCGTGGAAGGGATATATCTGCTGCAGAAATCTTTCGACACACTGAGACACTCAAAGATTCTAGTCTGCAAAGCTCGGCAAGATTATGAAGACAGTAAAAGGGCCATCCCAGATCAATTTCATACTCCTTGGAATACGTTATCCTCAATTTCTTCAGGTTTGGAATTCTTTTGATCACCTCTTCACTAAGCTTGAAACAGCGTACATCCCAGAGCGTTTGCAAGTTCGCGAGAACAGTATGTTCTTCGCGGGTAACATGGCTCTCAGCAGTTGGAGGATCTGGTAAGACAACTTGTTTAATGAGTAGATGTCTGAATAGTGGCATCTCCCATATCTCAAGTGGAAGAACTACTGGCTCGTTCCCCGGCGTTTCCTCAATCTTCAGAGTCTGTAGATTCTGAAACATGGATATTGTAGCAAGAGAATTATTAAGGGAAGAAATGTTTGTGGCACGAGATGATGATAACTCAATATAACGTAAACGGAAATCCCACAACTTGGCATCAGCACTTATTCCCCATGTGGAAGTAGATAGGTCGTGGTCAATATATCGACGGGAGAACTCGTACACAGGGACATTACACTTGATTGTTCGACGTGTATTAATGTTGCACTTGGTTTCCATGCCAAGAGTATGATCCAAGTGTAGTAAATACCTGCTGTAGAGAAACCGATGTTCATGAGATTTTCTTAAGCATAGATCATGTAGAAGATCATGAATTCGGAAACATGATCTTTTCCCAATTGACCCACGCTTGCTAACTGAAATTAAGTTCCGTTCAACTAAATCAGTTAAATACTCCATTGCAACATCTTCTAAGCATTTATCTCTAACTGGTTTGAGCAGACCATCAGCAACCCAATACTTGATCATCTTCGAGACTGGTAATTCATAACCCTCTCTGAAAAATCCCATGTAAAGAAAGCACGGTTTAAGATGAATAGGTAAGTTGTCATAACTTAGAGATAGTATCTTCAGACACTGGCTGTCATTTTCAGAATGTAGGATTGAGATTAAGGCTCGCGCAACATTCTCCCAAGATTCTATTGTCATGTCCGACTTTGCAAGTTGCCCTGCAATCACAACAATTGCTAAAGGAAGTCCTTTGCAACTTGCTGCAATCCTCCTCCCAACATCCTCCAACATAGAAGGACAACCATGATCTTGTGCAAACGCTTTTCTCTGTAGTAGGTTCCAACTTTCATCTTCATCTAGATATCCCAATTTATATGGATCAGAGGAACCAATACGAGTAGCCACCCTTAGAAGCCTAGTAGTTATAATGATCCGACTACCATTATCATTTTTTGGGAAAAATCTTCCTATCATATCCCAAAACCCAGCGCTCCAAATATCATCCATCACTATAAGGTAACGCCTACCAAATAGAGCCTTATATAGTTTATCCCCTAACTCATTAATATGACTATGTGGACTCATGTTCTCATGGACAATCTTAAGGTCATGCAGAAAACTCAGAATAATATTCTCCACACTATATGATTGAGAAATCGTACCCCAGAGACGAATTCGAAAATGCTCCTTGACAAGTTTTTTATGAAAAACGTTTTGGGCAAGTGTGGTCTTACCAATGGCCTCCTGTGCCGACAATAGGAAGTACAAGCAGGGTTGACTGATGACCTGACGTAATCCGCCACATGACCTCGATCAAGTGCTTATCAAATCCAACCATGGTGTCACTGTTCTCGGCACTACGTGTACATCTTGATACACTGAAAGGCAGGCCATTAATTGACAGTTGAGCTTCATTCTCTTTGACATCCTTGATGATCTTCATGGCCAGCTCCTTGATTGACTCGAACTCTTTCATGATTTGGTAAATAACTCGATGAGGAAAGAGTTGTGAGGTGTTATCTCCACTGCATCCATTTTGTTTAAAGAGCATCTCATCCATTGCATGGCTGTCAATCATGCAACCTGCTTCTATAGCCACATCTGACGTTCTTGTCTCTAAGATTTGAATATCCTGACAAGTTATCTGGGAACCGTGATAATCTTCAAAAAACTGGAGGAGAAAAATGGTATTCTCTTTAAGATAATCAACTTGAAATATATCTGGAAAACTGACAGTGTGCTGATGCTGCTCAATGGTAGAACTCAGAGAAAGTAGAGCAACATAAGCCGACGCCATTGATCGATCTTTAAATTGAGCTGGACTTAAACTTGGGTTGTTGGCAATTACTGATTGATCCAAATTCGATGATTATGAACTCATGAATGTACTGCTGAAAAATGAGAGGTTAAACAACTTGTTCAATATTATATTGCTTGAAAAAAACTTAGTGACTTCATTATTCAAACATCTCACTATCATAAAGTCAACAAAAAGGCATAAGCAATATTGTATAATTATGAAGCATGATTACCCGTGTATTAATAATGAAATATTTTAATTCTCTAACCATTTTTAATAAAAATATATGATATATGGTAATAATGAAACATTTTAATTCTCAACTATTTTTAATAAAATTATATAATATGTAGTTAAGAATGAGTTTGAGATAGAAAAATTAATATGGTTTTAATAATGTGTGGTAAAAAATGAGTGGTATGATGGAGGTTATTTTATTAAATGAAAAGTTATTTTATTTTAATGAGATGTTAAAAATAAAAAATATTTTAATTTTAATGTGACGGAAAGGGAAGTAATAAATTTACGGTGGCATAACTAGAGATCAACTTCATACTAGGATTAAATGGACAAACAAACATTATCCGTTGGTTATAATATCTAAAATAATCTCATTCGATCCCGATAATTGTAATGAGGAGTCCAATACTGGCATACCGCATACAGGTGATATCGATTGCAAGACAGTGGCTAGCTACCTTATAGATGTAATTAGTCCAACACAACACTAGAAATTAAAAAATGAAAAGATGCTAGACCACCAAATTCAATAATTGAAAATGAATATATAAACTATAAAGTGCATTGAGTTGTTTGATCACCTCAGGTAGTCCTTTCAATGGCTCCACCAGCCCAGGCCAAGTCCAAAATTCATGGATGAGGTTTTTTCACTAATCAATTAGCGACTTCGATTCCCCCGCCTTGGCAACCAGCTTTCTCCGCTGGGGGGGGGGGGGGTGGGGGGGGGTTGGGGGGTTTCAATAATATGTCACTACTCACAAGGTGGTGGTGAAGACGACCGGCGAGGAGTCGGGAACTTTATATATAATGCATATTCCAGCGAGAAGTCTTTCCTTCGGTGGATTTAACAATTTCAAGGTGTCGGGAGGTAAACTAAATGTTCATACAATAGCTTTAAAGAAAATTTGGTGTCCAACAAAACCATAAATCATTTTCCTCTTTTGGCGGTCAACAAATGCCAACAAAAGCATGAGTAGTGCCATTATATATCGTAACGCTTGAAACCACTTACATAGAATATAGTTTTTCATTGATCATACAGTTACTGCTGTTTTCAATGGAAAATCGGAAAAGTATTAACCGTCGGAATCTTGAAAATTTACTTCTTAATCCAACGAAATGTGCACCTGCTAGATACATCAAGAGCGGACTCATATGAGCCCCACGGCATTTGTAATATACCACTGAAATTGTGTGGGTAAACGCTGGATGAAAAGGAAGGAAGGAAGGAAGGAAGGAAGGAAGAGGGCACACGGATATTGCTTGTAACCAGAATTTGATCTATTTTAATTCTATGCAAAGTCATCAAGTAATAACCTCACTGTGTCTATAAAACAAATTAGATTAGATCTACCTAACATCTAAACAAAATGCATAAATTCCCCAACGATTTCACATGAATACAGCTACGTATGTGCCTTTACATGTAGCTCGATCGCCAGAATATTGTTTTACGGCATGTCTGCATGAGATGAATAACTCAAGATACGACACCAGCAACAACGCCACAAACCTTGTAAGTACTTGGTAATTCAAGATTGAAGTCTACTGTTGGCTTCCCTGCAGGTTATCTGCTCCTGGCTCTGTGCAATGCTGTTAAATAAAATACACGCCGTTTAACAAATAAACCATGCCTTTAGCAACAGCTACAGGTTTCAAATTCAGGACAGGTAACTAAATGCTAATGCAGCTTAGTTGAGACATGAGCACTAAGAATATATGATGATTGAAAACTAGGCAATAGGTCAAGTTACCGGTAGGACAAGAGAAGTATATCAATCCAAAGACACAGTAAAATCAAATTTCATTTTTGCTGAAATAATACTAAGTTTTTCCTAGACCATTTTCAGCAAAAGTCAAGTAAGATATCTATCAGCCATCTCAATCAAAGATAAAATAAAATCAGAAAATGAAATTACAATCATTTATACACTACTAGGAACTTCAATTTTTCACACAGTGTGAAGTTAAAAGGAAAGAAAAACATGTGGGCATACGTATGTGCATGCATACATATGTATGATTGTTCAGGGAGTAGCAATAACTAGTACAATATATACTCCAAATCCCACCATAAATAATGAGTGAGCGGGAGATCTGTAAGTTCAAGTCACAGTCCAAACAAACACTAAAAAGAAATTCAATGTCCGAAATTAAATGTAAATGAATCCAGACCAGAACAAAAGTAGACCAGCAGACATAACTTATGGAATAAAAGTATAGCCTAGCTTACCTATCAGAGTTGCTCCCGGATATGGGCCATTGATGCTAACATTGAGCCCAATGTCTCTCTTGAAACTTGGAACTTTACCTCCGTTTCTCCAGTTGTAGTTTTAGTATCTTGGAGCTGAACAGGGAAAGTAGCATCCTCAGTTTTATACTACAACAGTTCTCTCCGCTAAAGGAATACAAGATCATTCAGAATCATTTTGAAGGTTGATAAAGGTTTGATGCAACTCTGGAGCACAATAAGTACCAGGAGAGGCAGGATAGGAGGAAAAATAACATTAAACATAAAGAAACAGGAGGGAAGTGATCAAATCCTTTCAGAAGAGAGGGGGCTAATCGATCCAACTCACATTGGGCCAAGTGCCCAGGTGGTTTGGCCAATAGTGGGTCAAGAAATATTGAATGGTGATGTGGCACCAAAAATCCTTTTTTTACTTTGATATCAGGAGAAGAAAAACTCAATCACTCATCATTTTGTATCACGTGAAAACAATAAAACGAGATGTATTTTGCTTTCCTTTGAAGGGGCCTCCCAAATCCAGTTCTCACTAGTTCTACAAGCCACAAGAAAGCAATAATTGTATCTTAAGATAGCCATCCCTCTTTTGGTGTCGGATTTTTAAGAAAAATGTGAAGACTACATAAACAGATTAAATACTTCTGAAATAATCGTAAAATCTGAATGGGGTGTGAACATAGAAGGAACACCTTCAGATTGATAACAGCAACCCTGTTAGCTGATCTTGAAAGTTGCTGGCTTATGTAAGCCATAGATTTTAACATTGGTTCCAGTGTAACTTTTGTAAGTCTAAACTGCACCATGGTTTCCCCAGAAGGACCCTTCCCAAAGTCTTGGAGCTGCATTGAGGGAAGCAAGTAGAATTCAGGAGTCACGTGGGAAAAAAATAATTCAAATTGTGGAGGGGTGTTTAAGAAACGAAGTGAATAATAGTTAAAGCAGGAGGCTGACATGTAAAAGGTAACTGGACACGGCAAGAGCTTGCTCTTGCTTGTGCAGTAATTTCAAAGAACGCAAGATAGAAACTGAAAAAAAGATATCTATTGGACAGCAATACTCACCTTCACGTTAATAACAGCCACTCTACTTGCCGTATTCAAATTCTCAAAAATCCATGACATGGATTTAAAGCATGTTAGAACGACCTAAAGAAGTAAAAGAAAGTATAAGGCAAAATCATTCAAGATTTTGTTTCTAAATCAATTTTAATACGGCGTCAACATAAAATAATGACAAAGAATCTAACACCAAGTATGAAAGTAATGGTCAAGTATGAGCCTTTCTTCATGACATACCGTATTATCAGCAAGAGAACCATCACGATTCATAGGCAAAGTTGATATAGTAGGTTGGTTTAGATCAGTAACAGGGGTTCCAGCATCATTGAGATTAAATCGATTTGGTAAAGCCTCTTGCCAAGGCCATAATGATGGGATCATACTGGATGCTGATGCAGGGACACTCTTGCCACCATTTTCCTGGGAACTCCCACTGCCCTGTGAAATAGGGGGTTTGATTTTCTGTATGTTTTTCTTTGTCATCGCAATCTTCCTTGCACCTTCTTGTAAAATATCCATGGCAACATTGTAAGTTTCTGTAACAGTTGCTCCTTCCTCTGCAAATTTTTGTGCTTCCCAACAAAGCTTGTTGAAACGCACTGTCAATGTTTCCACACAACGTACGTCTCTCTCTTCCTGATCCAGCGGGATAGCTCTTGCATTCCGTGTCCACCTCTTTAGTATATAATGTGATGGAACAGTGAGTATATTTGTTACAGCAAATACAGTCAATATATGTCTACACAGAACACCTAAATACTCAAACATGAGGCAGCTGCAACCTGCATTCATCTCAGAAACATCTAGTGTGACAAGGTACGCTTTATAATCATGTTCATATTTTGCGACCCTAAATTTACTTATGGTACCATCACCACCAATCTTATTCGCAGTGTACACAAAGGTTTCGACCAGTTCTTCTTGGAACTTTGTAAAGACCTTTTTTGTATACAAATTAGCGGCCTGCTGTTCCATTGGTGATGGTGTCTTTAGGACTGGCATAGTGCATTCCGTATCATGATCTGACTCGATTTCCCTTTCTAATGAATTCTCCAAAGCCCTTTCGTACTGCTTAAAGAACACGGGTAATGTTGTCTGCTGGTTCACATATCCATCAAAGAAGGAGCTCACTCCATGGTTCGATGAAAGGGCGGCAAAAAACGTGTCACGGAAATAAACAGGAGCCCACTGCTCTCTAGCTTTATAAACAGCTTGAAGCCACTCATTCCCATTCAGATCATATTTGTAAAGGATGGAACTCCAAGATTTTTCAAAATCATCGGTGGTCTCAGAAAAGTTGATGCAGCTATAAAGTTCTCCATAAAAGGTAGGATGAGCAACATATATATGAGCGAGCCTTTCTTGGCCTTCTCTTAAGATATGCCATCTGCAAATGCAGTGACGAGTTTTTGGCAGTACCCGGTGAACTGCAGCTTTGATGGCCCTGTCTTGGTCAGTTGTAATTGAAGCAGGAGGGCGGTTGTTCATAGCAGAGAGCCAAGTATTGAAAAGCCATACGAAGGAAGCCTCTGACTCATCCAAAACTAAAGCACAACCAAACAAAACCAGCTGACCATGATTATTTACTCCAGTGAAGGGAGCAAAAGGAACCAAAAACTGATTAGGTCTATACATTGTGTCAAAAGTGACCGCATCACCAAAGTGGCTATAAGCAGTCCTTGATCTGGCATCAGCCCAGAAAATATTGCATAAACGATTATCATCATCCAGCTGTATTGAATAAAAGAAACCAGGGTTTTCAGCCTGCATTTTCTGGAAATAGGTGAGAAGATTATGGGCATCTCTACCAAGTGTTCTTCTTCTGGTAGGGGGTTGAACAAAATGCATTGGCATCAGGGGGACTGTAGTCATAGTCGGACGGCTAGTTTCAATGTGACTTGGATCTCTACAAACAGTATTTACTTCTACCTGAGCAGGATTTGTCTCCACCGGTGAGGGGTTTCTGGAAGCAGTATTAGGATCGTGTGAGACATGATCTCCGTCCATGGAGATCGCAACATCATTCTGAGTTTCAGTTGTCTCTGGGGTGGTCTTTGTAGCACCGGCAAAATGCCTACGAGGACGCAGGTAATGCACTGTGCTTGGACTCGCAATAGAATGATTATGATCCTCGACAAATTTGGTTATAACCCAACCATCTGGATCTTTCCTATCTATCCGGAGCATAGCATTGCAGATCTCTACATTCTTTCTTTTAAAAACTTCTCTGGAACAGCCAAACTCCCATGAAACAATGGGGCCATCAGGCTTGGCGCGCTCATACTTACCAACACAAGTACTAAAACCAACTTTCTTGGCATATGCATTATAGAAGTCCTTTGCAGATTCTTCAAGTTCAAATTCCATACCAACGCATGGTTTCGGTGCATCGTCAACTATATTGTTGACTCCACCTCCGGTAGAGTTTTCTACTGAAATTCCAGTCCTGTCCTCACTGGGTTGGATTCGGGCTTCCGCATTCTTTTGCCTTTTCTCCATCTCTGCACTGACTACCTCAATGTCAATACTGTCAGGCAAATGATGTCGTTGAAAAAAACATACCATCTGCAGGGGAAGACACCCTAAAAGTGGGAAAGAAACAAACAAACACTGTCATGAATCAAAGACAAATTTCTGTAAACAGTGCTATGCATAAAATTTGACACGCATTCTGTAGGATATGTGCATAGTTGTCAATTTTATCATATTTTGCTCACAGATTTAATGATATTAGCGAGAGATGCGCATCAACCCATCATTTCACACAAACAAGCATCCAAAAAGGATACGCAGATGATAGAAATTAGTACTTTACAACCATAGCCTATGCCGCTTCATAAAATCTAGCAACGTGTGTTTGTTTCACATGTAGAATTTCATCCCATAAATGAGAGGACTTATTAGTTATTGCTTATTCCTAACCATCAAAGTTCAAACAGTCTTTCAGACTATACACCTGAAACTATAACTGAGAGCAAAAAATTGCCATTTACTCACAACCCACTAAGAATTAACAACAAAGCTGCAATCTTTTTCACTTTTCCGCCACTGTCACCTAATCTTGAAGATCATTAACCACACACAACAATTCAACACAAGCTATTGAGCCCTAAAAATTCGTCTATGCATGATGAATACAAGCTTCTCGTACGAATTGACATAAGAATATATACAAATACTGAAATCATCACCTGGGTTTCCAATTCCGACTCATCCGCAATCGGGTCAATTTGCTCTTTCGCGGCAGAACCAATTTGCAGGACTAGGGAGAGTGAACCAAATCTTTTTACTGCACTCACTTGTCTACTCTTTTCACCTTTTCCAATTCCTTTTCATCTACAGACTACAGTATTTGATTCTTGGCTGAATAGCTTTTCCTTCTTCATATTTACAAGAACAGTTTACCTCGAAATGAAGATCTTGGTTGGCTCACCTTTCCGGTAAAACGATTTTGATTAATAGTGTAGGATTAGTTGTAGAGTTTTAAATTAGTAAAATTGTGTAACGGATTCCGATCAATAATTGGTCGAGCCAATCCATTTTATCGGCGCAGTTACTCATAAATTAAGTTTTCGGGTGATATACTAGCCCTCGGTACTAAACTTTGTTGATGGATTCTTGAGAGGAAAATGCATCTTTTTTATACTGAGTAATGTTGTCTACATCATTAAATTTTATAAAATATAATTTTAAACTTTAAGGCTTTTGCAAGTATTATTATAGTTAAATTTGGGTTAAATGGCAAATACCCCCTCTAAGGTATTAATAATATTTAAAAAATTCCTTTGAGTTAACAAATTAATACCAATAACCCTTGAATTATTAAAAAATGTGCAGAAACCCCTTTGAATTATTAAATTAGTCCTTCAGTTATAAAAAGGTGTATAAAACTCTTTGAATTATTGAAAAAAATGCACAAAAACCCCTGAGTTATTAAAACATGTGCGTTGAAACCCCTCGACAAGACAACCACAATTAAAAAAATTCACACTACAATTGTTATCAACCAACTACCCAACATAGATCACAATAGTAGATAGTCCTGGTGAGACAAACACATTATTAAAGGAAGTCCCAATATCACCAACTTCGATAATAGGCAGAGTACTACCATCAACTATTTGAATATTTTGTCTACCAGTATACTCTCTCGTATTATGCAATAAATCGGATGATCATGTCATTATTTTTTTAAAGCAATTTTCTACGTCTTATTGATAATAAATAAAGGACTCGCGGAGGTTTATGGGATGAACCCATGTACAACTAGATCAAGTTCAGAGAACCAAAGCTTACTAACGGTGTTACAAAAGTGACCATCCACCATAATACAAGAACCAGGCAGTGATGAGAGACACAAGAGTTAATGTTAATCTACTAACTAAAACCAAAAACTCCAAACTTTATGGAATCTTCAGAGAACAAGCAAAAGTGGAATGACGGAACCAGGCTTCCTGCAAATTTGACATAATAGCCAACCGTCTCAATTCTGATTCAATCATATGAAATGCTTACCTTTCTTACCTTTTTTACCTCTTTTCTTTTTAGATGATCCTGTCATATAATTGGATGCACCGGAATCTACAAACCAAGAAGAAGAAGCTGCCTTACCTTGCCCTTGAAGTCCAAATGCAAAAAAAATGCAGAGAGGATCATTTGTTGCACCATTTTAGGAGTGAGATTAGTATTTTGATTTAGAGCAGGAGTCGGGGTATTAGCATGAAGACCATGAACACGGTAATTTTCTGGTCGTTTGGGAAATTCATTGATAGTATGATCAAGTTTCTTACAATACTTAGAAAACTTCTTCTTGCAATAGCAGGCAATGTGTCCAAACGCATTGTAGTTGTACCATTGTTTGAATTCCTTTCCTCGAGTCTTTCCCTGGGCCGCAACAATTGCCCAAGACACATGCCAGCGCGAACAATTTCAAATTCTGGTCTTAGTTTCATCAAGAACTGAACCCTCTTGCTCTCTTCATGTACCACTTGAAGTGCTGTACCACTTGAAGTGCTGGAAGAGCCTCCTTGGTTACCTTACTATAGATAATGCCACAATACTCGCTCAAAAGGTTAAGAAATCATGAATAGAATTGTCCAACAACAAAATTACCTTGTGTATATGTGGAAATCTCATGTTCCAGTTGAAATTTATGGGCAGTATTATCTTGATGATAAATGCGCTTTAGAAAATCCCACATCTCCTTAGCCGTGCAGAAACACCGTACTCACCATATGTGCCTCAATGGAAGTTGTGAGCCAAGTTATAATGAGCATCCTCCGTTTCCCACTTGACAATTTGAGTTGTGTTCGTGGGAATAGGAGATGACCATCAATATGGCCCCAAAGTTCCTTCCCTCTCAAAAAATTGCAAAACTGAAATTCCCAATTACCATAAATTTTTTCATTGAAAGTACCAACAAAAGTTTCACTTGTCATGATTCTAGAAGTGATGAAAAAAATGTCAGCATACAAGATGTGACAACGTGGGAAAAAAACTTTGGTTCTATGAAACCAACCGCGAAGGGAAAAAAAAAAAGCAAAACTAATGGAGAATGTTTTTATAGATTAGTTGGGATACCATGTCAATTTTGGACTAAATGCCTTTTCTCATTGCTATCTCCATCTTTATATAGTACATAGGATGGTCAGTTACATGCATGGTTTTAGCTAATCACAATAACTCTAAAATTATATCAGTTACTAGAATAATCTAATTTAGGCAGCTAGTTGCACAATCTAATTTAATTCAGGTTCATTCTATTGTCACGGCCTTTTTTTTTCCGGCTTGCTCATGTTAGGTGCAACAATGGATGCTCTTTTAGTTTTTTTTACTCCAAATTATATTTTGACTTCACATTTTTCCGTTTACATAACTAATAATAAATTGGTATATGTTGTTTATATGTAGTTCCAATTTAATTAGTATTATTTATGATAATTATTTATATTTTAATAGTTCAAATTTAAGTCATTTTAATATTTTCGAAAATTTGGAATATCGAGTTAAACCATACAATTTTATTATGTATATATAGTATTTGAGTAAAAGGGTATTACAATGTCTTTATAAGAATTTCATAAATTTTTGTGTATGTTTTTAATAACTATGATAATTTTATTTACTTTTTATATTGATTTGGTGGGAGATAACAAAAATAAAAATTTGTAGTCGTGTGAGATTGTACCTCACGCTTTAAAAAATAAAGGATGGAGTTTCGTGCACATTTTTTAATAACTCAAGGGGATTTGATACTAATTCATTAATTTATCATGATTTTGTGCAATTTAGTAATAACTTGGGT
This sequence comes from Plantago elongata, assembly GCA_036897095.1. Classification (NCBI taxonomy): domain Eukaryota; kingdom Viridiplantae; phylum Streptophyta; class Magnoliopsida; order Lamiales; family Plantaginaceae; genus Plantago; species Plantago elongata. Next base: position 6,591 of record JAYMSP010000296.1, on the reverse strand, counting down.
GTTATGTATTTAACTCAGTTAAATTTCTTTCATGATTGGTGAGTTGGTGCTTTTTGAAAGGAAATAAGTTAATTGTATGTTATTTCATCATAATCACTTGGAGAAGCAACCTTTGTAATAGATGTATTCAACTTAAAATAATCCACATAAGTCACTTTTCATTTACATTTTGAAAATATACTAAAAGTCTAAAACAACTTGGCTTTTTAAGTCCAGTTTCAACTGACTTTTTAATGTCATTCATGCACTTTACAACAATCCCAAACTTGTGTAAATACATTGGTACAATATTTCTTGGCGGTTGATATGTACAATGTACAAAACCCTCACAATGAACAAAGAGGAAATGAAAGGAAGAAGAAAAATGACAAGGGAAATACAATTCAGGACTAAATAGCTTTTCCATCATTATTAACTAGCCAAAATTTCTGCACGAGCCCACCGCTGATTCTAGTCACCATACCGAAGCAAAAGGCAGAGAGGAAGTTGCACCGCCACATAACAGTAGATGGCCTGAATTTTGCCTCTTATTAAACGAAACTCTATCTATTAACATACTTTCGATGTTACTGTGCATACCATACTCCTCGGGATCATAATATGATATGTCAGTGTCCTTCACAATGCTTTTCTCAAAATGCTTGATGAAACTACTGATATCTTCATGATGTTCAACATTCTGTGGTTGTTGTTCGGCAAAGGAGAACTGGTACTGCAGAGAGTGCTCGTTCTCATTCACTATATTGTTGATTGTAGTTCTTGGATCCTCCCAGCTATAAAGTGGCTGCACATGGTTATCGAATTTCTGCAAATGACAGAAACATGAATTGAGTTCTATGGCTACTTAAAACATTTCGGGAGTGAGACATAATATACATATTCATGAATATAGATGACCTAACACATGCATACATATTTTGCAATCACAGAATAGTTAGAAGAAAACTACAGTTTTTTATCGCTCTTGGTAGTAGAGAAGTGCAATGATGAATCTATCAGCAAAAGTCATCAAAGATTAGATTGATACAATAAACAAGTTTTCAATAAAGAAAAAACCTCTTCCTGATGGATGCCACTATCTTGGTCATAACAATATATTGTGCTTGGTCTGCCATTCCCCAAGGATGATGCACCAACTGGAAAAGTAGCACCTGACGAACTGAACAGTGGGTCTTCTGGTGCTGAGAAGTCGGAACTATCAAAAGTTGATAAGGACACACATTCATCAAAGTATGTGAGTGCTTCTTCATTGAGACGCTTTGACATTTTCTTTCTTTCATTGCTTCTCTGGAACATAAAATAAGTTCATCACCAGTAGCCCAGAGTAGTTGGGCAAGCGTGGTTAACATTCATTCAAAGATGAATGAGTAGTACGAATCAATAATTCATATATAAACCCACATTATTTTCTAACATCCTTATATGAGGAAATCTGTTATATCACCATAAAAAACGCGAGAAATCTATTATAGGTGGTGGTGGTGCTGCTGGCCAGTATTTTTAATTTTCTGGTAAAGGCCTTCAAAAATTCAGATATTTTAACTTTCAACTATTAGTCCAAGTAAAATATACACATGTACCCTTTGGTTACTTTTTCAAACCTCAAATTTCTACACCGGAAGTTTGGCTTTTTCCAGAAGAGACTAATGATACTGTAGAATTTGCACTTTAAGTATAGTACTGTATTGGACATGGCAGCTTAGTTGAGCATTCAGATTTCAGTCCGTTACTAATGAAATGCAGTAAATTAACACTGCATATCACGAACAGGATTCGCAAGGATATACATGAACAACTTCTTAAACTATGGGTATCCCACGCTATAAAGTATAAAGTATAAACAATCTGTGGATAAAAAGAGGAAAAATTCAGAGTTACGCAGGTAACTTACCCTTCTTCCTTTACGAGATCTTTGAGTATTAGAAGCCTTTGGATCAGGAAGAATATCCTTCAATATTTTATCCAGCTCTTGCCCACGTTGCTCCTCAATCGCAAGATCTGCTCGAAGTTTTCTTGCCCGTTCTTCGGACTGCAAAAAATTGGTTCGGAATAAATTACTTACAGATCAAACAATTACATGAGCCTCTCTGTCTGTTACTGTTAGAGGATGACGAATCATTCCAAACTCAATGAGGTAAATAGAAGTCTGTATTTGTGGTGCATATGCATATGATGCGTTTAGAATATCATAGAAGTGGAATTTAAAAAATCTAAAGAAGATTGAGATATCCATTGTAAGAACCTGTTCCCGTTTCACAGCATATTCCCTTCTGATATCCGAAATCAACTCTACAGCCCCGGGATTTACCAGGTCTGGTGGTATATCAGCAACATTTAGAGATTTCACAGTGTCAACGTGATCTCTTGAGAAATCCTAGATATTGACAGCAAAAAAATTCAAAAACATGTCCCTTGAGTAAATGATGAAATACAAATAACATCAACATCCTTGTATGATCAATAGTAGTGTTTTGGTATCAATAAAGTATGACGGACGCATTAGACCGATAAATTGTACTGATGCAAAGTTCAATGCTTATAAATAAAAAAAAAAAGACTTGAGAATAAGTATTATACATGTCTTACGTTCAAATCTTCACAGAAAGCTTCAATAGTTTTCTCTTCGGCCTCTGAGAAGCAAATCGATGAAATCTCATCTTCCAGGTTTGACACTTGCAAACTGCACTGGGAGTGCATGGACAATGGCCCGGTCAATGAAGTCTTTAACCAAACTGAAAAAATGGACCACAAAATAAAAGAGAAGATCCAAACACTCACAGCAGAATCATCTTCAGACAACTCTGTTGAACGATTGGGAGTTTTTCTCAGTCTTGAATTCTCCACTCGCCTTTGTCCACCAACCGTGCTTCTGGATGAAATAGTCCTTTCAACACTATTGCCAGTTGGCTTTACTCCATTTATCCTTGACGCCACCACATCCTGCTACCACAGATTCGTCAACAAACATAACACAATAGCTGAAACTCCCTTTAACGTAATAACACCCACACCGCAAGACAAAGTCAACACATGCTTTCACTGTTGTTTCCAATTACATAAAATCAATATAACTTCTCAATAAACGCAGCAACCTCCCACAACTAATTTGCCAATATTGTAGCATAGATAGAAACATATCAAACATGCTTCATATCTAATCAAATCTAGTCAAAAATCAAGAATGGTGGGACATTCTAACCAAAATCAGACATCTACCATTGTTGAGAAGAACTCAGAACAATCAATACAAGTTCCACTGAATCATCCAACATTTACTCTAGGACAGAAACTTGTACTAGGCAGTCCAACGGTTAGACGCACCTCAACCATTACAAATAACCACACCACGTACATCCACCAAATCACACCCCATACTTCTGAACTAGTAGGAAGAATTACACTACTATCCACCTACATGTTCGCCACATCTCTCTAATTTACAAATGCCAAGTTCTTTCTCTTAAAGTACCATCTATTCGATGAATAACAGTTAACATTCAACACATAACTCACTCACCATTGAATCAAATACAAACATATCATGAATAACTAACTGCTACACGATATAAGTCGATTAACCAATCAAACAAACATGCATTTTCGATAACAAAACAACAATCACACACAAAAAACAACCTTAGGTCCCCTGGACAAACTACGACCAATTCCTCTCTTCACACTTCCATTTCGAGCAACAGCACGACCCCTTTCTTCACTAACATATCCAGAGCTAGTAGCAGTAGTACTTCTAGGTGCAGAATTCGACTGATTAGCTTTCGACCCAGTTGAACTGGCTTTATCACTGGGTTCTTTATCCCAAAAGAGAGGATTATCTCGGCTGTTGGAAAATTCCGATGAAATTGAGCCAGATTCTTCGTTGGGGAGGTGGGTTTTTCTTGAAGCGGCGCTGACGCTGTGGGATCTCCGCCGTGACGGGGGTGGAGCTCTGGATTGGCCGGAGGCATCTCGCCTGGATGATGACTTGAAGGCGGAGGTAGCCATGGGAAATGGAATCCTACTGGCACTAGTTTTGGACTTTGTTAAACGTGTTGTGCATTTTTCGAGTGACAGTCTTTGATTTTCTCCCCAATCTTGTCAGATAGATTTCTTTTAATTATATTCGAAAAATGTCACTAATCCAAATCCAGCTGAATAATTCCGATCTTTATACTAGAAAGTGTCGATGTACTTGTATGATCTAAACTTATTAGTTTAATTTAATATGTAATTCCAGTTAAGTAGTCTAGTTAAGTTTAAATTTATTAAATAAGTTTGGTTTAGTTAGTTTTTATACCTACCAATAAATCTAATTAAGTTTAGACGAGCTTAACTAATAGTTTGATGTAGAATTTAAAAACCAAGTTGTAATAAAAAATTATTATATAATAGCCAACTGAGTTAAAATTGATTTATAATTAATGATGTTTAAAATATAATTAAACTTTTATATAGTTTGTTATATAGGTGGTGTCAATATTTACTTTATGATATACTATATTTTACTTCATTCACTATATATTATACACTCACCATCTCATGAAATAGTGTGACTATTTGTTTTCTATACGTCCTACTAATCTAGTACTGTAAGGTTTTGTTCTCTTGAACTAGAATTTATTAAATTAAACTAGATGAAACCGAACTTAACTAAAGTGTAGTATAAATATTACATTATAACTAAGCATAGTTGAACTGAACGGAACTGAACTAAGTTATATGAGTTTCAAGTTGAAGAGAACATAGACTAATTACTATAAAAGTAAACCACGTTGTATATTTATCTCCTATATATCATTTGTATCTTCACCAACAACTTCATTCACTATCTATTATACTCTCAAGTTTTACCGTCGCACGAAATAATGTGACTACTAGTTTCTTATACATCATATTTGATATATACAAATGAGTCCCGACCTATGAACTCGCAATCTAAAAAGGCTCTGGGCGAATTCATCTCTCCCTTTGTTACGATAATCATGGAGATCATATGGCGAGGATTGAGCTAAACCCTCACAATGCGCTTGTCATTATTATAGTTGAACCGACCCTACCCAAACAGGTCCGACTAGACTCCTTACTAAGGGATGATTATCTACAAAGAAGAAAGACCGCGGCGGACTAAAGTCGACCTCCTATCGTCCGAAGCAGCCGCATGATCTACACGCGCCACCCTATTATGACCAAGTGTCAGAAGCTAATAGGGCCGGCCAGACTTCGGGCGAGTCATCAGCTTATCCCCCGGAGCACTTCATATAAATAGGGATGCATCTTATCCAATTCAAGTAAGTAATCCGCTCATAATATACTTCTCTATAGTATACTCGACCACCCACTAGACCGACAAGACGAATTGAATATAAAGCCCGGTTTATCCAAGGCAAGCCGACAAAAAAAGGGTCTAACACCCTACCTTATTTTGCAGATGGATCGCATGAGAAGATTCTACTACTACTATTCACTTGACCTGAGCTGAGGAGTCTAACATTTATAGGCCAAGATCATTTAGCCATTTTTATACCAATGACTATTAATTTAGTCTAATTATTGGAAAAGTAAACCGCATTGTATATTTATCCTTCATTATTATTTGTATCTTCACCAACAAATAATATATCAATAATTGCCATAAAAAACATAGTCGATTCAAACAGGATGAGGGAGTACTTTATCAAGTAGTTTAAATTTCGTGTTTTTTGTTGTTTGAGTATCTATATACGATGCATGTTTGCATATTCCATAAAAAAATTGCAGAGAAAGTCTCGTCCCTCATACACCCTCTCATCCAATAAAAGCTTCATGAGGAGATTATTATCTTTATTTAAGGAGAATTAGTTATATATTTGTTTGTGATTGATAGTATATTGATAAAGTTGTGAGTGAATGATAAAGTAAGTGAGATATTGAATACAATGATGACAAAACATGTGAAATAAATAATAAAGAATTAGTTAGTGAAATTATTATTTTTTTAGTTGGAATTTTTGTAATGAAACACCAAAAATGAAAAGTTAAAAAATTAAACGGAGTAATTAAATATTCAACTTTATTATCACTCGACCACCTTTTAAATAAACTAGTACTAATCATTGGCGATGCCACTATATAATTTATTTTCATAATAACTAGAAAGATGAAGACAAAATAAATCACTCTACACTCAAATTTATGTAAACAACGTTGGTCTTTGTATCGGCGGGTTGAAAAATGCAAAATTACAACTACTCATAACACATATGCTTTGAAAGTTGAATGATCCAACCTTAATCCGTTCGGGGTCTGGCAGGTTGACAGCATGTATTTTGTATCGACCTGTTAATTAAAAGTAACACACACACACACACACACACACAAGATTGTATCTTTCAAACCGAGCCAAATACAATACAATCAAAGGGTTGTTCCCAACAACCCTGTGGTGGCATGTGGTGACCCCACCACACATACAAAGTGATTATTAGACTACACACATAATTTAATATTTTACTGTCATTATTCCCTATCTCGTGGTAGAATGTGCACATCATCAAAGACATAAATTAATGATGTTAATTTACAAATATAATTTCAACCTCCCCAACCCACGGGCCC
>JAYMSP010000295.1:0-60009 GCA_036897095.1 Plantago elongata | reverse complement strand
TATCGTTTGCTAGGCCATTTGATCGTTCTTGTATCATTGTAGAGTGTAAATACGATGTTATTATTTTCAAAAAAAAATTGTTGGACTCTACCCGTAACGGGTATGTTACTAAATTTTTATAATCAATTGATTTATTAGGAAAACACGCAATATCTTTTGTGTAACTTATAAATTCTTTAATTATCTTAAATATAATAGTAAATGAAAATTATTTAAGTCATGTAAAATTAAGCATAGTTTACAAGGAAATAAAAGGAGCCCATTAAAAAAAAAAAGGAGACTTAATTAATGAATGTTTGGAGAATATTTAGGGGTTTTTGAGAATAAAGAGGGTGAAAATAAAGATGAAAATAAAAGGAGCCCAATACATGGACCTGGCCCAGGGCTTGGGCCCCAAAAATTGAGGGGCCCTGTGCAGGTGGGCTGCCCGCGCATGCCCTGGGCCGGGCCTGTACTCCATCAATCTTGAAAAACTTTATATATTAGGTTAACACGTGATTAAAGATAAAATATAAAAAATATACTTTAATATATGTCTTATACAAATAAAATACTCAATTGCGTAGTCATATTTAACAAAGTTACTTTGGCGTACATCACACAAGCCCACCAAGAATTAGTTAAGAAAATTGTAAAAATATTTTAAGAAAAAAGTTTAAAAAACAGAACAATTGTAAACATTGGTAAAATGGAACCAAAATTTTAAGACTGTATTTTTGAATTTCTATACAAAGAGTGTCAAGTTTGAAATTGTGAGGATATTTGATATGGGATGCTAAATATTCTTGTATATCTTTTATATTTTAATCATCACGGTCATATTCTTAATTATAGTCATTAATGTTGAGTTCGATAACATTATTGTCTATTTTATTACTGATGATTTTATTTCTCCCGAATTTTCTTGAAAATTTTCATCTTCTTCGTGTAATGAGCCATAATCTTGTTTGCTTTTAGTTTATTTTTATTTATTTTTTAACATTTTCTTATTTTCTTAACGAAATTTCATTTTTCTTCTGAATTGTTGAATTATCTACTAATCTTTCAAAATTTTCATTATTGTTTGAACTTTGAATTGTTTATATATATTTTTTAATTAATTCTTTAGGGGAACGTGTGATTCACATGCACATTCTGACAGATCGATCAACCAAAGTGATGAGTCAAATACGAACCGAGGCCCAACATAGGATATATAGTGGTATCAACAAGACTCGGAAGCAGTTCGAAATGGAAAATCTACACGCTCTCGAGGCATCAAAGGCCGAGGCCACCCTCAAGGCCATTCTGAGCGCCAAGGGAAGAAGCCTTGGGACTGCCTTCCATCTTTCGACAGGGATCTCGAGGGAGGCATCGAACCTCTTGAAGAGTAGGCATGTAAACGAGTCGAGCCGAGGCGAGCTTTCATAAGGCCCAGCTCGTGTAGCATTAAAATACATGGGCTCGACCGAGCTTCACCTATTGGGCTTGAGTTCGAGCTCAACATACATTTTTTCATTTCGAGCTGGCTCGTGAGCTCGAAAATTACCAAGCTCGAAGATACTCGACTCGTTAGCTCGAAAATTGCCATAGTAATATGGTTCCAAATTTTGAAAGATCGAGTTCCTGCACGAATTTTCAGCAACTTGCATATAAGAAATACAAATTTGACATCACAATTCACCAATTTGATAACACAAGTTACAGATCCCGAATTCGAATTGGACACAAATCCCGACTTGGGGGATTTACATATCCCGTCGCCCGTCAGTGGTTAACGGTTGGGGAGGTGGCGTGAAGTATCCAAAAGCGCTGAAGAAGATGGCTGAGTTTAGTTAGAACTTGGAGGAAGAAGAAGAAGACCAGTGCAAATGAGTAATGGGAGAAGAAGAAGACGATCTAATGAACTGGAAGAAGAAGCTGCTGAATGGATGGGTAATTGGGTTTATGGTTTTACTTATCCACCGCCCTCCGTTCCGTTAATAATGAAACAAGAAACAATATTATTTTACACGCTTTAAAAAAAAATGTAATATGTTGTTAATAATGAGTTTAAAATAGTAAAATCACATGTGAATTCACTTCTACCGGGTGGAATGGAGAGAATATTATTAGTAAGTGTGTGTGTATATATATACATATTTGAACTCGGCTCGTTTAATTGATCAATCTATAATACATACTCGAATTCAAACTCGATTATTTGAGTATTGAGTCGAGCTCGAGCTACTCGAGAAAAACTCGACTCATTTACAGACCTACTCAAGATGGTCCTCGAAGAAGGGGCAGCTTAGAATAACTATAACAGAAAAATGTCATTAATGTTGAAGGATAGCTAACCTATGCATTTACTACATGGACATTATCCAATATTTATGTTATAAGTACCTAAATAATCTGAATAAGATATCAAATATTCTCCGTCGACATAGGCATACTTGGTCGAACCGCGTAAACTCTCATATAATTTACTGATTTGCGCATTATTATTATTTTTTATATGTTCTTCAATATTAGTGAATCCTTTCTAAATACTTACAATTTCGATGGGATAAATCATACATCACCATAAACTATCTTATTTAAATGTATGGATAAGTTAATTTAGTTATTTGTACATAATTTTCAATTCTTTTATTCTTTATCGTTGTAATAATGAACATAAAGCATGTGAGAACCCTACCCTTGAAGGACACTCTGAGTCGATTGGGTACGGATTCACACCCAATTATGAGACCCGACCCGAGCACGGCACATTCAGTTCCGGTTCCGGTTCCGGTTCATCCTTTAATTTATTTATTATTTAAATTCATTTGACAAATTAATTACTGAAAATTCAAACATTTGATTTTAGTTCTAATATTTCCAAGTAGAAGATATGTTTTGAACAAAGAGCATATCATAATACAAATCTAACAAGTATTCCCCCATCCATATCGATACGTAGCACATCATTATCATTCAGGATCCACAATTCACAACTTCAAGCAAAGTTGAAAATAATAAATCCTAGAAGTGCCAACTCAGCATGGAGTAGAAAATCTACTCATCAAGCCAGCCCGAGGAGTTATGATATGAGTAGGGATGGTAGGGCCCCGGAGCAAAGCCTAAAGGTCCGTTCTGAGGTCCAGGCCTTGGAACGGGAGGATGGTAAGGATGAACATTACCAACTCGAGGCCGAACATGACTCATTTCATCCAAGCGAGGAGCATAGCGCTGCATTGCAGATGTTGTTGCACTCCCATGCATAGAGTGAGTGACAGCAGGATTTGGTCCACGTGGAGAGAGATATGAAAGGTATTCCGATGATCTTTGACTCCACGGATTTGGTCCAGATGGAGTAGCACCCATTATGTCCTGATATCCCACATATCGGTCACTTGATGCCCTGTAACTATAGACCTCAGGAATGGGACTATGTGCGTACATGCTCCGTGGATAATCACTATCGGGACTCTGTATGTATCTGTTGGGTGCATTTGGAAATGATTCCCCACCTGTCCTTGCATATCTTCTTACCACATCCATATCATCTTCTGCTGACTGAGAATATGAAAGAGGCGTTGGGAAGGTCCTATTGTGATCATCATTCCTATTTGGAACACATGATGATTCTCTTTCAAGATAATGTCTTGATGAATGGGTATCCGCAGTCCATTTAGGAGATTCATAAGCCGATACAGAACGCTCACTCCTGGAATGAACAAGTGGCGATTGTCTCTGTATATGTCTAGATGAGTACGGCCCAGGTGAACTGACTTTTTTTGAATGCTCTGGTGCAGGATGTTTGGTTGTCGATACTGGCCCAGGTGAACTTTTTGTTGCATGGTTTGGGGCAGGACGTTTGGTTGCTGATATTTCCTCCAAGGCTTTCTTTTCTGATTCTCTTTTCCTTTTGTTTATCCTTCTATCGTCAGAATTCTTCATATTCAACTCAGACGGATTGCCTGACTGTACATGATTGTTCTTCAACTCAGTATCCTGCGGCAAGCTTTCTTGGTGGCCTCTAATTTCCTTACATCCTTTACTCTGGTTCACTTGCTCATTTGGATGCTCATCTTCAACTGGCTTCTTAGCTTTATCAAGATTATAAAGTTCTTCAGACTTATTGGGGACCTGATTGTCATTCAATTTACACTTTCTCCAGGACGCAGGGTGCCCATGTTGTTCAGCAATAGCCTTGTGTGTTTGCGTCCAGTCAGGAGAACTCCAAAGATAGAGTACTGGTGCATTCACATTCCAATCTTCAATTTGTTTATTATTTACATCAACAGATCCAGGTAGATAAAAAGCCTGGAAATAAAATAACAATTTGAGGAAATAGGAAACTAGGTTAGCCATGAGTTTATAGAGTAAGTTCACTGAGATAATGATTAAATTTTACAATAAGCAACTTACTTTCCCAGCTAACATCTGATCATCTTCCCAAATCAGATTGTATCGTGATCTTTTTGCATCTAACCTGCTCGGTGAAACAAAACATAACAATATTCAACCTCCAAATTGCCAAAAATAATTTTCATCTCTAAACTTCATCACAAGCTTTGGTGAAAGCCATAACCATACCTTTGGGTCTCACGTGGAACAATGAGTATTAGTAATTTAGGTTTGAACTGGAGGGCTTTGTTTATGAATTTGTTGGCAAGAGCAGCATTTACACCGAAAGGTGGGTTCAACCCCATAATCTACCGGAACAAAAGAAATATTGCAATTAATATGACAAGCAAGAAATTAGTGAGGCCCAGTGCAACTTGTGCTCACCAGCCTTGATCCCTCTGGCAACTCATCTCGTTGTACAGTATCCCAATCCCTCCTCTCAAAACAAAAATCATCCTGCAGAAAACAGACATTGAAACGAATCTAGTGTAAAGAACAAAACAATTTGGTTAAATCTGCAGAATTTACAATTTGTTCGCATAAACATGTCTATCATATATTACCCCGTCCACGACTCCTAACTTGAACCAAATAATTCAAACAAGGATATATGTTATCATCATAGAACTAGGAAAAAAAACTGTTGTAGTGTCGAATGAAAATATCAATGAAGCTTTAACACCAATGTCTATTAAGTTCATTACCAGGCACTATAATATCAACTTAAACAAAGCGTTGCATTTCTTCAGAAATTTCATTGTCCAATATTAATCTTACTCAACCACGGTTACCAATGTAAATCCACCTCCCAAACTCAGTCTTCAATTGACCGAAGAAAACCTCCAGGCCTTAAGTGATGGAAATAAAGAAGAATATTCTAGTATTAGGATTTATTTATTTTTTTGAAACGCCAAAGGGGTTACTCGAACCCCGGACCCATTGGTTGGAGCTGAAGTGACTTACCAACTGAGTTGCGCTTTGTTGTCATCTAGTATTAAGATATTAATTAGTACTTCCTCCGTCCCGGGAGTAGCTTCCCATTTTGCCTTTTTTTTTTTTGTGTCCCAAAAAACAAACTTCCTATTTCTCCTTTTTGGCAATCATTTCATCCAAGTTTAACATTAAATATACTCAAAAGTAAGCACACTAACATTATTTTATCAAACTTCCAACTTTAAAAAACAATTTGAAAGGACTCACTAGTACCATTTTATTGAAAGTAATACATACCTTTTTTTTTCCACCCAGTAAATGGGAAGCTATTCCCGCAACGGAGGAAGTAGTATCTTTTTATATATTATTTACTCTCTCCAACCCGGCAATCTAGCCCGATTTCTTTTAGGCGCCTTTTTTAAGAAATACAATTGTTTATTGTTTGTTGTTGTTGGAGCGAGAAATGATAAAGAATTGATAAAGTATGAGAGAGAAGAAATATAAGGATAAGAATGGAAAAAGTAAGAGAGACAATTGAGCTAGTGGGGTGTACTTTTTTACGATGTTTAGAACCGGACAAGATTAGCATGACACCCATAATTGGAATACTAGACTAGATTAGCAAAACAAGGGGAGTACTAGACTAGATTAGGTCCAAACAATATATGTTCCAGTCTTAACATAATATGTTCCGGGACAAACACCGTTTAGTAGTAATTATAATGTAAGATGTAAGAGAGACAATTAAATACCACACATCATTTGTTCAGGTACAAACACCGTTTAGTAGTAATTATAATGTTATTAAGTATTTGGGTTATATTTCATATTATAGTTGAATTAGGGCTCTTATATTTGGAAATTCATATTAGTCCATCGTACTAGTTTGCAATCATTAACTTTCTCTAATTTTATGAACTTTGTAGAACTAAAATCAAATTGTATGGTACAACCCAGGAGTGCAAACCACCAAGCAGCACAGCAGGCAGTATAATACAGGTGAGTGAACCAAGAAACTGAAAGACAATCAAGGATACTCCAAAATCTCACAAGAACCAATGAAACCCATTCACAACGTGTGACAGGAGTGTGGATTGAGATATAGGAAAGAGAGGGAGACAAGAATGATAACAAAAGACGGTTCACATAACATACAACAAAGTCATGGAAGTTCCTATCATGCAAAAAAACTGAGACATGAAGACATAAGAAAAAGCAGAACTCAAGGTCAAGTATGGTAAAGATTAAAACCCAATGCAATGAGTAAAATTACATAAATAATGCATCACTCAAGCAGAGGCATGAAGATATCAGATAAGGTCCCCAATAGTTTAGCTTGAATCAATTTATTAGTATTTAAAATAAAAAAAGGCTCACCTTAGCTTGTAAGATGTCATAATTTTTAAACGAACACGTCTTTCCCACTTCATCAAGCTTCTTTTTCAATAAGACGCTAAAATCATTCGAACCGCAACAAAAATCCACCATCTGACAAAAAGGAACAAGAATTAAACTGGCTAAAGGGAGTAAACAAAACAATTGAAAAATTATTCTGAGCATCAGGGTAATTTAGAACAATTCGGACCTAAGAAGAAGAAGAATGTAAACTTAAGTGATCATCAATGACTGTGCACCAGGTAGGTGATTATGATGTGTGGAAGCATGCCAAGAAGGACATGTAAATAAATAAATAAATAAATAAATAAAAAGTGCACAATGAATTACCATGATAGGTAAGAGCAGCGTACAGAAACCATAAATGTGCATGTGTAATAAGCAAAAAGTCCTTCAAAGAGACATAACAAATTATGCAAAAGCCCTCTGCAGCTTACTACAGAAAAACCAGATAACATATTTTAAGTCTTATTAATAAATACTTGAAGAGAATATACCCCCGAGTGTTTCTTATTTTCCAAGTAAAAATACCACGTAAGAGGACAGGAATTTTCAAACCATCACACAGCTTTTCCTTAGAAGGCATCAGCTTTCTCAATTTAATGTAATAAACATTGAGGACAACAAAACGCAACTCAATTGGTAAGACGCTTCACCGTTGAGAGAAAGCCTAGAGTCTATACCCAATAACCAAAATATGGGTCACACATTGACTGATTGTTGATAATTGTATCCAAGAGTTCATGTGATGCAACTGGGGTGTAAGGGACAGAAAAGGTATAGAAGAAAGAAAATGCTAACAGATAAAACCAAAGGAAACCTGCAATTTGTCATCAATAGAAATCAAACAAAGTAATTACCATGTCACCATCTTGAATGTAGCAATGGAGCATATCAACTATCTGCAACATTAAATTACACCATCACATAACTACCAGGAAGTAGAAAACATGACAACCAAAGCATAGATGTGGCAGGATAAGCCAGAGAAGTAAAAGTGTTTGCACGATGCCAAGCCAAGTTATTTAAAAAGATAACAAAATTAATCAAAAAGAGCATCACTTCACAACAAAATAATCAATGGAGCATATCAACTAGCTGCAACATGATATTACACCACCACGTAAATACCAGAAAGTAGAAAATATGACAACCAAAGCATAGATGCGGGCAGGATAAGCCAGAGAAGTAAGAGTGTTTGCACGATATTAGGCCAAGTTATTTCAAAAGATGACAAATTTTATCAAAAATAGCATCACTTCATGACAATATAATCAGGGACAGCACCATCCCTCAAGCCATTCAAAACGAATGAGTGGAAATTTGTTAACCACGCTAATGGCCTAATGCACCTGAATCGAAACTCACTTTTTTTTTCTTCAGCATTAACAAATTTAGACAAAGCAAGATAGTTTTATAACCAACTAAGCATTGGGCAGTATCTGGAATAATTCAGAAGCACAAAACCAGAATAATAGGAATAGAAATTGAAAGCAGAAGAACATACGAGTATCAAGTATCAACACCTCATATGAATTTGATGAGGAAAACCTAAATCAATATATTATTCTTTTTCTTCAATTTCTTCGTAGTATTATTTTGATTCATACAGAGAAGAACAAAATTGCAATTGTCGAGGAAGAAAATAGAAAGGATAAGCATATGGTCAATTCAACTAACCCCTTGCAGCTTATCCAATTTGGTGAAATGGCGACCAAAAGATGTGTAGCGCATGCCATACAAAAATGGAGCAAGATATACTTTCAGCCGATCCTGCAGTTTGCAGATATAAACTTTATGCACCATAACAGTAGATTAAGTGTCCCGGAAATACTGTATACATGAAAAACTCACAATGTGTAATTAAAGCAGTTTATGGGTATGTTATCCTAACACGTGCATATAGGCATTCACTGTAAGAGTCCATTACCCCACGCCAATATATAACTTCCAAACTATGAATAGCAGAAGATATGTCGAAACATATAGTCTAGCTTCCACCATTATCACCTTCAATTTTGTGTACACTTTTTACATCTACCTTTTTAGATGACCTGTTTTCGCTAACGTACTTAATTGTTTCATAATTTACAGCTAGGTCCATAACACTGTTACAACTTACAAGTTTGACTTTTGTTTAAGATTCCTATTTGCCCTTTGTTTAACCTTAATAATGATTTTCTCAAACATGACAACATTGGCTGATGTAAAAAGACTATTTGCCCATTGAAAAATATTACCAAACATTACAAGTTTGACTTATGTTTAAAAGACTTCCATTACCACCATTTCATTCCGTCCTCTTATCCCCGCCAAAACCCTTCTTCCCTACTTCACTACTTCAGTCTTCACCTATCCAAAAGTTGTGTATGACTACTTGCCCCATACATGTAGTATATTGGTTTATGTTCTTTCTATGTCTTACTACATGCCCATACGTCCATATTCTAACATGTTGAAATTTTCATGTAGAATAATAATAGTTGAATTCATTTGCATTAGTTTGGAGCAGATTGTATTTATAGATTTGTAAAGTGATTTATTGTATAAGACTCTAAAAGTGAAATAGCTTTACTTATCAAGAGGTAATTTTGCATTCTTAGATTTGTTTCTAGTTTCTACTTTCTACAACATATTGCTTCATATATATGTTATAGTTTTAAAGATTATGTATTTATTGTACAATTTTAATAAGATAGAGATAATCATTTGGACATCATACCACTTGTAAGGTTTATACAAAAGCATCAGCTGGAAGCAGGTCCAAGTGCTATACCACAACAAATATGTTCCCTTATTGTAAAGGCATTTTAAACAGCAAGTTCCAACCAGGTATAGGTTATAAAGAATTGATGTAATATAGATTCTTTTACAAATACAAAGAAAGCAAAACTGAACAAAGGCACTTGGACAAAAAAACTAATCTAAACTTGTACCAAAAAAAGACAGGTACTACTGTTTGGCATAAAACTTGAGTTGAATTCTCTCAATTCGAATTGAATTTTCGTGACTTTTACACAAAACGCAACTGGAATTCAACTCTAATTCTATGACAAACAGTAAGTCTACAAGTATTTGCATGTGGAATTGAGGATTTACAATAAAAGTTGGCCAATTACCTTCCATTTCATGACCTGGAGAAGAAGATCATTCCCACAAACTGCTTGTGCATCTTGAACACTGCCTCCTTTCTCTATCTTTTCCAAAGCAGTATGCAGCGCCTGTATTTAGGAAAAGAATCAATCTCCAGCTACCACAGGAAATCACAATTAGACAGGACTAACCTTCAACCACATACCTGAACAGAACCCTCAACTTTCCCTAATGTAACATTCCTTATATCTTGTTTTGAGGAGTAATGTGTTGATGGTGCTGCATATCTTTTTTTAACATCTTCAAGCGTTATAGAGGAAGAAGCATCCTTCATCAAAGCCAATATTCTGCTTCAAATGGACCACAAGGGCATTAAGATACATTTATATACATATCTAGTACATCACATATGGCATGACAAAAGTAACGGACAGCACAACTTTATAAGCATAGGCCATAAATTAGATAAATATGTAATTACTGGCTATGCACGCAGTCACATTTAATAATGTGGGTAGATGCCTGCAAAGGGAGATGTGGAAGATATGAAGAAAAACAAAGATAAGAAGCAATCACTTGATGATAAATTAATACCTTTTCTTTCCTTCGTCATCAAGAGGCATCTGATTGTTTGTTTTCTTTGGTAAAGGAATGCGGTTCTGAGCTTTGAAATGTTCACTGCGGACTCTTTGTTCTCCGCTACCCTTAGCTAGTTCAGAATCCCGGCCAAAAGTAGCATCATATAGCTTGTTTCTCAATAAGCCTTCATTATTTCTGGTTATATTTGAATTTCCAAGAGACTTCCTGTTTACATCCACTTTTTTTTTATGGAAAAGCCCTGCTGCCCCAACTCTCTGCTGTATCTTTCTCGAAAACTCACCTCTCCTTGAGTCAGATGATACTTTCTGAAGAACTTTCAACTGTTTTACGTCACTTCCCTTCCCTAGAGTATCTTCTAAATTACAGGGCATCTCAGTGGTCTCTATTTGTAGTTTACTCTTTTTCTTTTGAGGGCCTGGGAATTTTATATGGTTTCTGAGAGGAGTGCAGAACCTTTCATCGATGTCATGATCTCTGCCGGGTATAACAAGGGTTAACCAATCACTGAATCACATACAAACATATACAAAATAACACCAATACTGAAACATAAGAGCACTCACAAGCAGTATATCAGTATGCGATTAGGAATAAGTCCTTCCCAAGCTCTTGGGAGGGTGTCGCTTCCATCATCGACATCCTTGTCAAACGCGATATTTCTGCCAATATATCCAACACAAGTCCGGATTACGAAAGACACGAACTATTCATGTCAGATGAATTAAAAGGAAGAAGGCAGAGAACCTGGGCAAACATTTCCTGTGGTATGCCCGCGGACAACGCCGACAAATGGCAAATTGTAAGTTATGATCAGAGCGCACTTCCAATTCATTACAAACATAACACTTGTGGATAGGGCAAGCAAACTGCTCTCCAGCAGCAATCTTCTTACAGTTCTCTTCTGCTGCAGCTTTATCCTTTGGGTGGAGAAGCTTAGCCACACAATGAGCATGGAAAAAATGCCCACAAGCTCCATTTACACACCGGAAAACCTGAGAGTTACAATTCGAAGATGTATCCAATAAATAAGCGTATCCAATACTGCTATCCAATACTAAATATATCAGAAAGTGCATAGCATTCGATGAAACTCATACAAAAAAGTATGAACGGAAAATAAATGTGACCGTTTGGTATGCTTCACCTCTTCCAAGAAAGAAAATTTGTTGCCAAATAAAACTAAGATAAAGAAATTCTTATATAGGCCATTCATATACATATGGGGTGCATTTTAAAACAATGGTCTAGTATTGCGAAAGAAACCATACCTCAGCACCAGATGACTCATCTGAAGATCCCAGTTCCCCACAAGAAAAACACTGGTGCTGCTTATACTCACAATTCTTACAATAGAAATCAACATTTTCTAGTGCCTGGGAAAACGATAGAGGAAATAGTTAGCCCAACAGATGCGGAAGCAGAAGTCACTTTAAAAATGTGCTTTACAAAATTGTATAATTACGTGGAAGTGAAACAAATATGTTTACCTCTACTTCTTCCTCAGAAAATCTGAGGGAATAGCATTGAGAATCTTCACCGTCTTCTTCAGTTGCATGGAATGACCTCATGCACTTGCCTTCACAACTAATCAAAAAAGACAAATTACTAACTTAAACTAATAGGATGATTAACCGTTACAGAAATCCACAAATTGACAAATAATAAAGTAGATGAGTGCAGCAATGTGTGAAAGAGGACAAATTTTAAAATGAAGATAATATTAGAGCAATGATAGTATATAAAGCATTGAAGAGGTGTGATAGAGCAGAAGAAATAAGATTACAGCTACATTTTACTAATTTTCATGTAACCAAGAAAGAAGTAACTTTTGCGACAGACCATCTCTCGGAGAGACCAAATCAAACATCACATATTAATAAATGCATGTGATGAAAGTATAATGCAGGTTTAATATACACAAGATGTTAGAAGTTAAACATATGATGTTTGATGGTGAATTGGTCTCTCCGAGAGACGGCCTCTCGCAAAAGTTTGTACCAAGAAAAAGGTCATACCAGGAAACAAAGGGACCGAATCCCTAAAGAGAATAGTTACATAAGCAGAGACCAATATACTCTCTTTTATGGCTAAATATCAGCTAATCCCTAAGAGGACTGCTATATTGGGATGTTGCTTATAACTATGCATTTATCTCAATGACTTGGGTAGGCTACATGAACCTAACAGTATCATGAATATCGACCGATGCAACAACTTTTCATCCGAGTATTCAAGTGTATCAGCTGTCATATCTTTATTCATGACTCTTAAACAATTCTGTTTTGGTCTTCCTCAGTGCTTTTTTGTAAAAGGCATATACATCCATTAATGTCACATCACAAAAATACTTCCTAGAACCTATGTCATGTATGGGCAACCAAAACACTGTAGTTCAACTGTGTCATGTTCTGTCACAGCTACAACTCGTAAAAGTAAAACCAGCCCTATGTTTGTTTGACAGGAACAATATTGTTTACTTGTTTACTGAAAACAACTAACAATAGCAACAAGTCATTGATGGCAAGATCACCGGATTAACCAAAACAGACGAGTACTCTTTCATTGGAAAAGATTCCTCTAAGAGCAAGAGTTAGCGACCAGCTATACAATAAATCCCTGAACCTTGAAAGCCCTACAACGCACTGTGGAATGAAATTTGGAATTCTGAATATTAAGAACCAGATATGCTCGTCGAAATTCTGAAACCACATAGATTAAAATTGTAAAGTACAATGACAGCCTCAAGCTGTACCTCAAGTTAAACAGAAAACAGGAGTGCTGTCAGGAATAGACAAGTTGACTACACCGATGGGGTAGTTGGTGGTGGCAGCCGCTCAAATGATAGCAGTGATGCAACTTGCAGACTGGCATCAGGCTACTGAAACTGGTTAGTGGTTACCAACTACCCAGCGACACTTTAAGCGACATTAGAGCGGGAAAAAAAATGACCAGGGGGAAGCATGGAGAAGTCAGTTTGGCCATATAGAGCAGTGGATGGAGGGTGTATCATTAGAGATAAGTTAAAATTACTGCAGCCGCAAACAGATTTCGCAACAAACACGACTTTTATGCTCCAAATTTCTAGTGTACTCCCAGCAACGGCAATAGTGATCACTAATAGTGTGAGTTGTGCATGCCCATAGGAGACCAGAAACGCTCTTGTGATCAGAACCTGGTACATGTATTTGAGGTGCAGCAAGAGTCCCAATGGGTGTGGGTATGAATTGTGGGGGTTTTTTTCCATCTAAAATTTCTATCCTTCTGCAATTTTCCTGAATCAAACCTTAGCAAAATGTCTAAAAGTTCGACCAAGCACAGTATATATAAGAATAAGGATAGGAAAGATTTGTCCATCAATAATTGAGACTTTGAGTAACTTTATTTGAGCATAATAGAGCGAATAGAAACACCTAGACTCCAGAGACAAAAGGAACCAAATATCTAACAAGAAAGGAAAAATTCATGGGGGAAATTGCTCACTCTTTATTGTCCCTCTCCTTCATATATAGCTGATAATCGTGGATACTCAGAGTTGGCCGAAAATTTCCGCTCTGTGACTATAGCACATGAGTGATAGCCATGGTTGGATTATAATCTATTAGATCCCAAGGGCTATGCATTTCATTATAATATACAGGACATGTTTTACTCTATGCTAATTTAGAGAAAGACGTGATCAAAAAATCGGAAACAGCAAGCGTGAGCACAGACTAACACATACCGACGCACAAGATTAAAAATATATCCTTTCATTGGTCGAAGTTGTTTGAGGTAAAGCATAAGATAAGTCAGCTATCATGTAACTTCAGGATAGGTAACGCATAAATATAAAGTTAGAAGACAGATCATACAGATATATATGGCCTCCATTATCACATATTGCACAGACAGAATCGAAGCAGTCATTTTCATCAGCTTCGTCATTTTCTGAGGCGATGTCAGACTTCTGATCTTCACTTCCCGATACATCATCAACAATAAAAGAAGGGCCTGTGTCCTGGAAAATAATGAAATGACCAGTACCATATGTTATTGCTACAAACAACTGATTCTTCTGTGAGTATGCTTTGGAAGATGGAGAGTGAAGAGCAAAACCTCATTAAGAGCTCTCCTTTTTTTAGGCTTTTCCTTTAGAAATGTAGAGAGAATCTGTTTAGAGAGGAAAAAAAGATGGGCAAGGAAAATCAATATTTTGGTCAATAACTTGCATCAACCAGGTATTTATTAGTAACATAAATAAAATGATCACGCCTGACTAAATTAATTAGAATGAGATCTAAAATAGCCTTCACAAGTCAAGATGATGCTGATTCCTAGACATGATAGAAGATGAGAAGCAGTACAGGCCATCTGTAATTGATAATAATCTAGACCATAATCACAAAACAGAAATATTGATATGCGAACTTGGTTCAATCACATTCACGACTTCACATGAAGAAAAGGCATCCAGATGAATCCCCGGTCAGAAAGGATTATATACAAGTCTACATATCATAGTACCATCACATAAGTGGAAAGAATGCATACCTTAGATTTTTCAAGAGTTTCATCCCCCTTAACAGCTTCAGAAATCAAAGGGATGTGATCTACTAAATCGTCCTGGGAAGGTTTGCTGTCAAAGCTACAATAGCACCAATCTATAAAATTTTGAAAAAGAGGCAAAGAATTATCAAAACATTCATCAAATTCGTCAATACACACCTGAATCGTTTAGCAAGATGATCCCATAAATTCTTGCTGGTTGCTTCAGGATTCCTCTTAAGGAAATGTAAGCAGTGCACCGTGATCAGAATCGTTCTAATAATGCTCTGAAATGCCTTTCTCGGCTTCAAAAGTTTGATCCAGTGACCCTCCACAGATAGCACAGATATATCAGGAATCTGACATGAAAGATCAAACTTCCAAGCCTTTACCTCCTTATATAGTGACAGAAGCCCATCTTCAGTTTTGCCACGTAAGAAAATTTTATGTGCCTTCCCTTCACCAATACAGTTTCTATTCCACTGAATAGGTAACTCCCCAAACGAAATGGGTCCATTCTCATCAGAGAACTCATAATCAATTACACTCCTCGGAACTGCTTCGCCTTCATCATCCGATGAGTCCATCTCTTATCTCTGAACCTTAAAGATATAGCTTAAGAAACCAAAGGAGAACAAATCAAATGACTATATCCGATTTAGGTGTTCTTAACCCGATTTAATCGATTTATGTTTTGATTTTCCAATCAAACATGCCCTAAGAACGCATTCATTCAGAATCCAAACCCTATTACCACCTACTCGTTCACAGAATTCACATAAGAAGAATTTTAAAAAAAAAAAAAAAAACCACAAACCATAATTATACACCAAACGAGCATGCGGAATCGACAAGAACACAGATAAAATCGGGTATTAGACGAATCGATAGAGACATAGCTGTGGTGAATTACCTGATTACTAACGAAGAGCTGCAAAAGATCGCCCATGCAATTTCACCAAGCTAGAAATTGAAAGAAACCCTGGTGCTGCAATAGTTTACTGAGGCATTTCAATTTGTTTGGTTTGCAGCGAAATTGGAATATCACCTTATTGATTTTGGAGTTTTAATTTTGAGGTGAAACTGTGTCATCGGCATTTAGAAGAAATCTTTAAAGAAAAATCCAACTTTTAAATTTCTTGACATAATTTTTTTTCTCTCCTCATCTTCTACTTTGCAACTGCATTTTATGGGTGAAGATCGTGTTACGCCCTCGAATAATTGTAACAAAGAACTAGAAGAAATTAAAAAAGGAAACAAACAAAATTGAAAAATAATTAGACGAAATGAGAAAGAGTAACTAAAACTAGGTACAATTTCGTTAATGATTTTCAAATAAAACTGTGTACAAAGTATTTAAAGGCGACGAGAGCCTGGCAACGACTAAAAGTCATCAGTACCAAAAACCAAAAATGTACGTTGCGGATAATAATCAAGAAAGCTTATGGATTCATCCATCATCGGTTACAAATATTTATTCAAATAGAGAAGTGGCAGTCATTGGATCAGCCAGATACATCAACGATGCATATTAGGGGCTGATTGGCATGCGACTTAAATGCCCTAATTTAAATGCCTAAATAGTGATCGGAATTGTAGTGGGATTGTTAAAATTGTGTTTGGTATAGAATTGTAATTGGATAGTGTATTATAAGTTTGTTATATAGGTAGAGAAAAATGTTGCTACTGTAGAGGCATTTCGATCTTCGGCATTTAAATGCCATAACAAACACAAAATCTCCGAGTAGCATCCAAGCAGGCATTTGGATGCTACTCCAATCAGCCCCTAAGTGTCCATTCAATGTCCGAGTAGCATCCAATCATCCAAACGGGCATTCGGCATTTAGATCCTGGTGTTCATTCAATGTCCGTTGGATGAGATCCATCTAACGGCTGGCGATTAATGGTCGAAATGTTGTCGTCGTTGCACTTAGTTGTTGGATCTTCTTTTAAATAAACATGAGACTCTTTAGTGTTGACTAGTGACTCTTATGTTGTAGCATTTGTCTCACTTGTAAGTGACAATGGCTTCTTCATTCGAATGGTAATCTTGCAGGTTGGTTGTGATACAACAGATCGATTCCACATCCAATAATCGATAAATAGGCTCAATTTCCCAAGTGACTACGTATGTTATGATATATGCCTCCTAAACTTCGGTGCACTAACCACTTTTATCATATCCAGGAGCCTACATCTTTTCAATTCAAACCTCGATAGTCAAGAGTATCTTACCGGTCTGATCATAGGCAAACTACCCGTCCCCGCGGGCGCCTCCAATCCTCTTTTTCTTGGTGAGGACTAACGACGACGTACTAACATGTATTTTTATAGAAACAGATATCAATGACGAAGTCATCAATTTCTGTCAAACTATGAAATAGTAATTATTGTGGCTGAGTGGTTGGTTTCAACCATTTACAATATATCTTGACAAAAGTTATGTAAATCATGTGGTACACATAATTTATAGGATAGATAAAGTATGTAAATTATAGTTAAAACATTAATAAATTTAAATAGTGGATTTCCATGTAAAAATAAGTAGAGCTTGGAAATAAATTTCAAAGCGACAAATACTAGAGTTTAAAGTTATATTCATTGCGTAAAAGATCAGCACAACGTGACAGTGGCGCTTAGAATTGACTAGTGACAAGTGAAGTCATATATGTCCTAGAGATAATTATATTGGGGGACAAATATACTTATTCATATACAATATTTACATATAAATTGTTATATGCAATCTATAACACACACACACACACACACACACATACATAGATGGCAAATTATACTTCACCCCCCCCCCCCCCAATAAATTTTGTAATAACAGTTTAGTCCTTACAATTTAAACAATAATATATTTTTCTATTTTCAAAGTTTACCTTCCAAACATTGTCTTATTTCTAACCATCACATTTTCTAGTTTTCTTTTTCCAATATTCAAGATTTATAATTAAATGTTAAAAATTAAAATATTTTTTTTAAATGTAAACATAATATATAATACTAGAGAGTTTAAAATATAAATGATATTTGAAATGTAATCTTCAAAAAATAATAAAATAATTTTAAAATACTTCATATATCTTGAATAAGGTTTTCGTTTTGCCATTTCTTACACATTATTTTTTAAAGGTAATTGACCTTATTTTATTGACAACAAATGAATGGTAACCTTGTCCCGGAAGAAAGCTAGTACAAAATAACTAAAACTTATTAATAACAATGGAAAAAATATTACAAATAAATAATTTATTTTCAATTTGTTACAATTTTGGAAGTCATAATGTGGTCAAGTGGTAAGGGAATTGAAAGTACAAATATTGGACATGGCACTAATTTCTTCGAAATGGAGAGTTATTTTTCTAAATACAGTCTTGTGTTTTTCCGAATGTAGTTATTAGTTAGTTGATTTATCATTGATTGTAATCCGTTGAAATTACGTACACGTACAATTTACGAATGTGGATTTCAGGCTAAGCAATACCAATCAACCACACAAGATAATCTAGCTAGGGGGTTTGCAAGAAGTGTCGACGATTCCGGGTAATTCCTTATTATCGGATCTTAATCACTATATGCTCTCTTACACAAGTTAATATGATTCTGTTCTTACAGCCAGCAGACACATTACGGATGTCACTGGAGATGGATTGATCGGGAACTAACTCTTCACTCTTACAAATTCGTAGTAAACAACCTCATATCTGCCAATACTCAAATGAAGGATGAAATCTCTAACCTTAGAGATCAAACCACGCAGCTTGAAATTGAACTGCAACAGGAAACTAACTCGTTAGAATGGATGAGGCTAACGGCCTTGATGAGCTCACACAAGGTCCAAAGTAGTCCTCTCGTAGGAATTAGATTCTAAATGTGTGGCTCGCGCAATAACTTTATGTATGTTTCCTGCTGATCGAGTCTATTTTTTATCGGGTATATGTTAGGATTTCGTTAGACTTGATTTATTTGGTCGTATTCTACTTTGTTGTACCTTCGTCGTATTCTAGTTTCGTTTTGTTGTATCCATGTCGAACACCAGTTTACATGTAATATAATATTATCCGAACTTTTCTCGTATATGTTGTAATCCGGTTTATTTTAAAGTTTCTATTATCCGAACATATTTTATATTGCAAAACTAATTCTGTAACTTTAAAATTCTAACAAATACAACTTCAATTTATATTTTCCTAAAAACGTTACCAATCAGCATTTTAAAACACAAAAAGAGTAAGGGTACATGAAACTTTTTACAGCTACATGGACCACTTACCAAATGTGAAATCGTAATTGCAGTTTTTACTAATTAACATTGTTATTTTCAAATGTAGTTGGCAAATATAATTTTTTTTTCCGTACCAATCAATGAAAAGAATTATAATAATGTTTGAAATGTATTTCAAACAACATATACATTTAGACGAACTCATTTTAGCAGAACTCATTTTAGCAAAACTTGAGTCATTGACCGCGTTTCCAATTGCAATACCAATCACTACCTAAAGGCAGTTGATATTTAAAGGACTTCCAGAAGAACAAGCTCCTGATGTAAATAAATCAAAATATCAAACTCCTCTTTATAGAGAACATTCACATTTTTCTTTGTAAAAAAAAAAAAGAAAAAAGATCGAAGAGCAGATCCTTTCTCGTATAATCTGGAAAAACATACATGCATTTCCACTCTGACTAAACACGTATACCTACTTGTGTATTCTTTTCTATTACCATCTCCAATCCTCTACAAAACTCAGCATACAAACTGCTATTCGCCTAGAACGTATGTTTCCTCTTTCTCCGGTATAGGTGCAGATGTCGCAGTATCAGATGCCACATCTTCTACTGGGGCAGATACTGTACTTTCTGATGTCGTATCATCTACTTCAGGAATAGCAGAAGAATTATCCTCTTCTCCACTGGCTGAAGGTGCAGGTGATGCCTCACGAGAAGCAGCAGCTGCAGGAGATAAACTACCGTTCATGGGAACAGGCGTGGGACATGAATCCCCATTAATAGGTAATGCAGCAGGTGTATTTATTGAAGTTGGTGATGCAGAACCATTACTGGAAACTGATTGGAAAGGAGCTGGAGATGATACTTCTGTGTCTGATATAGGGGTAGTTACAGGGGTAGGGGATTGGTCAATACTAGGATCAGGTGATGTTGCACGACTTGAGGGTGTAGGGGAGGACTCGGACTCTTCCACATGCTGAAGGCTCCAATACATTATGCTAGCTGTGAGAGTAAGGATCATTTTTTGGTTTACCTGTAGATGTCATACCATATTAGTAAGAAGCTTATTAAGATTGGATGTCACTGCAATTACATGATCAAAGCATTTGTTAGCCAGGATTGGAATGATATGTTACCGAGTTGTTGATAATATAGCACAAAAACAGTTTAACAAACATTGTAACTAAAATCTACAGAGAGGTTCCATACAATTTGTGTAGACATTGCATGACGAACATGATAACTCATGCTTCTGCACTGAAAGTATTTTTTTCCAGAATTGAGAAAGCCCCTGAAAGGTTTACTAAATTTGGAAAATTAGGAATCTTGGTGCCTATCAGAAAACACAGCGTCTCACACAATAACAAAACAGGGGATTCAGCAAAAGTACACATGTAAGACCTGAATTCCTATGCTGTTAACCCCAGCAGATTAAATACTTGGCCAAAGAATGCGTGCATTAATACAATCCATTAACTTCCACTAGAACCAAAAAAACATTGTCAGTTCATACTCACCTCCATAATATCTTCTGGCAACAAGAATATGGAGCAGCCAAGCTTCCTTGCAACACTGATTATATATGTAGCATTGAGCTTTTTCTCATCATCTACACAATGAGTCAACTTCAGTCAGCAGTTTTCAAAACTTAATTCGCCATAAGTCATCATCGCCAAACTCGAACAAAATAGCACCAACTTGTGTAAACACTATCACATGACTTCTTCTCATTACACGCAATCAACTACTTATTTATTTGAAATTCACCATAGTTTTTAGAGTTTATGTCCCTTTGGTTTGAGCGGAAATGGAGGAAATATGATCTAAAGAAAGAAGAAAAACAAATCTTCTGGGAAAATGTCCTGTGTAAATGAAAATTTCCTTATATTTAATTAATGTGTTTGGCATTGCGTACTAATCCTAAAAGTAAAATTTCCTTATGTTTAATGTGTTTGGCATTGCGTACATGATTACTTCTGTCATTGTGAGGGAGAATCAAAAGATATATCGATGATAACATTAATATATGTTCATTATTTACTGTCTTAAGCTAAAGATACATGATTTTCTAGGTTGCATCAAATTGTGGAAAATCATTTTCCCCACAATTCTTTTTTTGTGTTCCACTATATCTCCACAAACAAGGTTTGGGAGGAGCCACAGTTAACCATACAAAGCTCAAGTCCAATAAATGTGGGCTCGCCCACAAAACATTATGCAATTTAATCCCATCTTTAAAAATGCATATTCATTTATCTTCTTTACTTGTAATTTATAATGAAAGCTAATGTTATAGAACTTCGACAAATTAATACTATTATTTAATTTTTGAATGATTGTCAAAGAGTTAGTGAATATAATGGGCAATAATAATTAATCAGATCTAGGCCTAGTCTGTAGATTACTTCATGGCCCCCAGAACCCTAGTTATTAGTTATGGTAGAATTTATCGTTAAAACTATCCAAAATTTTGTCAATTACTCCCTCCGTCCCGGGTTAAACTACCCGCAGGCCCAGGTACAAGTTTTAAGATAAATGTGAATAAGTAGGAAAAATGTTAAAGTGGGAGAGATAGTGAATAAAGTAGGAGAGAGATTTTCCATTTAAGGGATGAGAAGTTGGATTTGAGACGTCCAAAATGGAATGCGAGAAGTTGAAAATGGTGCAGAGGGAGTATATGATATAAACAGTGATTCACTGATAGAAAATCCAACTTTAATTACCATTGGTCCGAGTAAAGTACTCCCCCAGTCCGCCTAATCTTTACCCGTATTCCTTCAATGGACATCCGGTTAATAAATATCCATATAGGTAAGGCCACTAACCACTCTTCTTCTTTACTTCATTTATTATTTATCTATGATACCTTTCCATTCTACACCATTCTTCTCTCCTAATTTAATACCCACTAAACAACTTTATTATTATTATTATTATTATTATTATTATTATTATTATTATTATTATTATTATTATTATTATTATTATTATTTGTTAAAAAAAACCACAAAGTAAGTGTCCCAAACTTAACATGACGGAGGGAGTACTTAATATTATCATTGATTTACATACTGCTTGCACAGGTTAGCTTTTTACAAATCACAGCTCTGGATATGCATTACACTAATTCCTTGATAAAGTAATCTTGTTGTACTACGTACTAACTACACTAATTATGCCAAAAGTAAGAATTCTTTAATTTGTTCATTAAGATCTAGAGAGCAAACCTAAATTAAAACATAACAATGAAAACAATGTTAGACAAAATGATCGAAGGAAAGATAACATAAGATTGTAATTTGGAAAATTCAATAACTCATGAGCAAGTGTGCTGACCACAGATGGAAGATTATAATGGATTTTCATATGTTTTTTAGCTCTCTATTCAAATATAATCTCTAATTCTTTGTATTGGAAAATAGTTTTTCAAAAATTGAACAATATTTATATGCTGAAGTTGTTTAGTTGTTATGTAAAATTTGGTTCATAACAAATTACCGAGTAAAAAGTGGGAAAGGATATATACACACGCAAAGTAGTCGCAAAAATGAATGTTAAATTGCAAAATGTTTGGTGGGCCATTCCACATTTATTGAACTTGAGCATAGTATGGTTTAACTATAGACCCTCCCAAACCTTCAAACCTAGAGGACCCTTGGGGATATACATTCCTGAGCTACTCCGAATTCCAAAGACACTAAAATACTACCAAATACCCCTCCTTGCGTGCAAGCTAATGTAAGACTGCAAAGAAAATACTGCAACAAGCTCTATTCCTTTTCTTTTTCAAAAAGTAAATGACTACATTACTTAACTAAAGGATATTACGGATGTTGGTTCCATGCAAGCTCTATCCTTCACTACAAGCCTGCTACTTATGGCAACCATGCTTTCTTATATAGCCATTATAATAACACCTTTATATGAAATTCAAGAGGTAACATACCACTTTCACCCTTGGTAACAAGGTTCCAATTCACAACTCGTGGCTCAACTGCACTTAGAAGCTCAAGGAAAAACAATCCATTTGAAAGGCTTTTATCCTGCATAAGCAGTCAAACAGACGCTATATATCAAACAGCTGCAATACATACTATTAAACTAGCAGTACAAGATATGAATGTATCTATTCACAGAGATATTGAAGCGTATACATATCGATATGCTCCATGTGTTCATATGTATTTGTGCATCAAGATGTCAGCCTCTACCTTAAAACTTTCCATCTTATATTTTCTGCTTGACCTCTTCACTTTTCTGTTGGCCCAGCTCAGTATATCTGCGTCAGTAACCTCCTTCCCTTGGAAACGGGATCTCAAATTTTTTAGCATTTGAAGCATGTTGAATCTCATCAACTGCCAGAGGAAAGCTGCGGCAGCATAACATAGTAAATAAGTGGAAATGTATCACAGAAGTCACGCAAAACCAATTACAGTAAGAAGATAAGCTGCTATATACCCTATATGCGTCCAAATCTACCTACGGAAATCTTCAGCTTTAGTAAAGAATGAAATCATACTTTGTTTCTGTTTCATTCAGATGGAAAGTTAAGGAACAACCCTGCCTACATCTATTTGCAATGCCCACTAACCAATTAGCTTCTCTTGCACTTCGGTGAGTAGCCCTCGGTGCAGTTTCAGAATACAGTACCAAATCGATCTCACTTCTAGCCGCCTCAGATGGGCTAATAAAACTATTCAGAAAAAACAGTTCTGGCTCTAGACTAACATTTTAGATAATAAAGATCAACTCTGAACCATAACTAACATCATAAGCCACACCAACAATGGAAAGTTAACTAAAAATGCTAGGAGAGTTTTCAAAACGAGTCTTGAATTTCACAGGACTAATGCACCATGAAGATATAGTTCTCCTATATCTACAAATATCTATCACGAGCTCAGGTAACAACATAACGAGTGAAGATTTTCATTCAGATAAAATCATTGATATTGGCCGGGTATGACTTTAATGAGTCAGTTGCGATTTAAAAACTCTGGCCTTGAGGCAGGAGAGGCATCTACATATCTGCACGTTCTACTCTTAAAAAGGTATTAGTAGAAACCCCAACATGAAGAAAGATAACTTCTTTCAAAACAAACACTAATTTTGACAGTGCCATGAAAAGCTTTGAGCGAATCTCAATAGCTTTGTGATTATTATTTTCAAAGATTATAGCTTAGTAAAGCAATTATATGATTTCATAATTTATTATGCGCACTGCAGGACCAAAGTTGTTTGCAAGGCACAAGAGTTACCAAGAATGAGCTTCTTGTTCCCTTGCACGAAATCATTTCCAGCTACATTTACTAAGGAAAGCTTTAACTGCTTCCCTATACGGACAACTTGGTTGCAGTTCTCTACTTTCCTGAATGGCATTTTTATCGGTGGTCTAGTTGCCTGCTTCCAGTTGACGGATCCTGGAGACACTTTTTCCAAAACTTCCAGGAGAGTCCACCTGCATATTTAAAATGGTTTATTAATCCAAAAACATGCCACAAAAAGCGATTAGCTTCAAATTGCAAAAATATTTTCACAAATGATCAGAAGAAATATGAAATTTGTCCTACTGAACTACTGAAATACAGCCGAGAGAATCCCCAAACCAATTTAAATGTAGTGAGGAACTGACCCATTTCTGACATCCTCAAACAAGTTGTTGACATACGAGCTGATGCCCAAACTGTTGATCCATAGGCGAAAACACCTCTCCTCTCTTGATATTAGCTCATCATCTGTCATCATCTCAGCAAAAGAGACCTTTTTGTTGTCGGTCGACAATCCATTCCTAAAGAAATAGAGAAAATAGCCAAGTCATTGCCAGAAATTGAATTTGAGTAAAATCCCGTATAAATGCGGATAAAAGAGAACTGCACATGATATAGTAAGACAAATAATGTATGCAAAACAGAAACTCGATCATTATGGAACAATTATTTTATGTAATGTGTACCAAGGATATTTGCCTACAAAAGGTACATCACAAAAAATACACAAAGCGTACGACGTATGCTATGCTATGCGCATCTTAACCATGTACACATAACAGAAGTGGTGAGTTCCAATATAAAATACTAAATTAAAAGCAAAACGACACACATGTATACTTCATAAAACATATCTGGATGATATGTGTTTTATATGTCATTCAAGTTATTTTGATAGTTAGTTGATTTAGAATATCAATTAAACTAACCAAACTTCACATTAACCTAAAAAAAAATATACACCCTGAATATTTGAAGTTACTAACAAAATTAGTTGATGTTTAGTTAAATTTCTAAAAATAGTAGAAGTAAACAATTGTATTCCTTGACGTTGACCTAATCTATGGAAACCCACCATATCCCATGCCAGTGTTGTATTCCCGTATTCTACCGAAATTCCACCATAGACTAAAAGAACTTGAATACTAACATCTAAGATTTCTATTTCCCAGAAAACAGAATATAGACAAAGTTAAATTGTCACCTCTGGTGGAATATCTGTGCAACAAAAGCTAGATTCAAGTTAGCTGAGCCATCCACTATATCCTTGGGCGACAGATATCTTTTACAGTCCATTTTCTCTGCATGCTCAAGAACCAAATTAGCCCTTTCCGTGGCATCCTTAGTGTCTAAGGTGGCTGGACTACAATGCTCTGGTGCAAGTACATTAAGCAAGTATGCATATGCCTCGCCATCCTACAGAAATTGATAGTATGACAAGGGTTACAACTACTAATCAATGCAAATAAAATATATAGGGCAACCAATAACAGCATCTAAATCATACCAATGAGAAGTGCCTGCTTAATGTAGTAATGTAATATAAAAAGGATATAAATGGTGAGAGAACATATCCTCCTCTTTTTTGTCCGGTCAGATTGTGTACTAGGACTGGGAAACATAATTATAAGATTTATCCTTGTGGAAACCTCTTCTATAAAAGCACCTTGGAGAAGCCACTATGACTTTTGTCTTTTGCATTATTGTTCTTGAGAAATATAGCGGAAATAAATGTAATATAAATCGGAAATCAGAATGAGTAAAAGATCAATTTTATAACATTTCAAACCTTCAAGTCAGAAGAGAAGTTTGATACAGTTTTCTTGTAGCCTGCCTTCTTGAGATGGAAATTCATCCACTTCAACAGAACTTTCTCAGGAGCAAGCCCAATGAGTTCCTCAACATCCTGCAAGAAATAATATAGCACATACATCATTGAGCTTCCATTAAGTACATATGTCAGAAAGCGTAAAAGAGAAATGGATTTATTCAAAATATAAAATGAATCTAATTACATTATTATCCTCCACCAGTTCTACAAGCTGCGGTGTCTTTCTCAGGTTGAGATCTGCCAATAATTGTATCTGGTGGTGTCCCCCAATCACAAGAACTTATATTAGTAAATATCCACATGAAAGCTTTCAATAGAAATACCATTGCCTTTAGTTTCTTTATTCAATAAAAAAGTCCAAAAGAAAAGCAAAAACAACTGTGATCAGGCCTAGATATTCTGACCTTTATAATTTGAGAAATCAATCCAAGCACAAGATGAGGCTGCAAGCAAAAAGTCGACTATAATAAACATTGATACAAAACAGACAAGTGGTATAATGCAGAACATTCAACACATCATCACAGCTTACTCTTGCTTCAATAAGGTCCTGAGTACCGATGTTAACTACTGTACAACCAATAGCTTTTGCAGAGTTGAGACAAAGTGTGTGGTTTTCATTTCTTTCCCACGGATTAAGAACACGTTTTGTGTTTATAGCCCGGTCATCTATTGTGTTAGGTACCGCAACATTGATCAGTTTACTGCAGTCATCAATGAGAATAGTAAGACGATGGACTACAACTTCATTCAGCTACATAATAATTCAGCTGAGCGGGTAACATACCATAAGAGAACCCCATCCTTCGCAAGATCAAATAAAGCATTCGTAGATGGGTCAATTGGAAGAAATTGCTTCATAAAAGGGTCATCCCTCAGATAGCTGTTGATATGGGCAACATATGAAGCCTTTTCTGACTGACTGATAGTATGAAGTAGCGTCGTGACAGTGGCCTTCAAAAAAGAGGACGAGTGCTTCGATTTTCCCGATTTACCATTAGCTCTACTTTGTAATTCCAAATATAACTGAATGTTGAAATGAACTATAAATTATTAGAAACTGCCAATCAACTCGGGCTACAAGCAGGATAAAGTTAAAATGGTATAATCATATCATCGAAGACTATCAGATCCTAATCAGCATAAAAAAAGACAGAAACATTGCAAAAGAAACTTGTAAATGTAATCTGATATTTAGACACCGCACATCCACCTCGAATATTAACAAGAACCATACCACCACCCACCCCACCCCACCCCATGTGTTCCCTAATTTGCAGTTATATAACTGCTAGACCGTCTAATACACAAGTAATTCCCTTACATGATATACTTCGATTATCAAAAGAATAAGTCGGAAACAACTCAATTACCTTGAGGAAGCCTTCGAAATCAACCTCATTGTCCATATCAGAATGCAACTCTTCCAGTCCTCGCCTAATATCATCCTCATTCATAACTTCATTTAGACCCTTTAACATAGCCATCAACGGTGGTAAATTGGCAACCGTAACCGTACCATCCTGATTCTTTATACTTACGAACTACGAAGAACAACATTATTTCAATACACAGACAGCAGATGCAAATCTCACCTTTATTAACAAACAGCACAATCACTCAAAACAATTAAAACAAATGTTATGTTTACTTTGGATTTGAGGCTGAAAAGCTCGACTTGCGTGAACTGGCTCTGAAGCCATTGATCGGAAACAAGAACTCCAACAAAACTAGACATCTCCTCCTCCTCCTCCTCTAGAAAACGCAACACCAAAAAAACCCGAAATTCCAAATCAAATTCAATCCACAAGAAAAAGTAAGACCACAAGCAAGCAAGAATATAATAAATCACCTACCTACCTGTCCAAGTAAAATACAAGTCCCAAAACAATCAATAAGAATTAAAAATCAAGTCTTGGGTAATCAAACAGGTCGGACAAGAAGACAGTTGTAAGGATTACTACATACATGTGTACCTCAACTCTATTTCCTCATTTCTTGGATATATACATACATACTACTTTATGGAGATTGACTATTATTCTGAGTTAACTGAATCCTATTGTAAGAAGATTGTGATGGGATTGCTTGTGAAGGCAAAAAGGAGAGATTTTGATGTGAAGATTGTGAATATCGTGGACACGCAAAGACTATGTGAGGACTAAGGAAAAAACAAACAAGCAGTCAATACGGAAGGGATAAAAATAAAAGGACTTATCTGCAAAATGATAAGGCCAGATGAGATGACAAGATCTTCACACGCTTTCAACAATCAACACCTAAGCATCTACAATCCACCTTTGCCAAACACCTAGCCTAGCCACCTTATTTTCGTCATTTCCACTATCTTATGCCTGTCGTGATTCGACGGTTATTAAAAATATATTTATAAATATATTTCGATATAATATATTATTTTTTTAAATATATACAAAACAAAATATTTATACCAAATTTAATTAAAGTCAATTATTTACAATAAAATTAAATTTCAAAAAGAGCTAATATGATATGGTAATGGTAACAATTTATTATAAACTATATATACATGTTTTTAAATTTTAAGGTTTATGAGGTGATTAATTTAAATTTACCTTATATTTTATCAAACACCTCTCTCTGTAAATTTGTAGTTACATCATGTAATTGAGTAGAATCCACCCCGATTCCTTAAAACCCGACAGATTATCTATATACGTGCAATTATTTTATACACCCGTTCCTGTCCTAATCTCGATTATAAATCGATTCGACCCATTCCCAATTTGACACACAATCCGCCTAAAATTCAAAATGTACTAAGTTTTTGTCGGGAAAGGAGGCGAGAGTGATACCTACCCCTCTCTACCCGATCATGAAAAGATTGTGAAAATATAGAAGAAATTATGTAGCAAAACCGAGAAGAAGAAGAAAATTGTTTTCATGAAATGAAACATTATCTTCCATGTATGGTACCTTCCCCCCACCAAATGTATAAATCTAGCTCACATACCCCTGACGCCCGTCTAAAATTTGACATGCCCAAAACCCAACCCACACTAAAATGCAATATATATAAACCAACCCTGAATTTAATTCGTACACAAATTTGACACACAATCCGCCTAAAATCAAAATTATCCAAGTTTTTTCAAGGGATAGGGTGGTTCCTACCCTCCTCTGCCTGGCCACGAAAAACATTGTGGAAATATATGAGAAATTATGTTAGCGAAATAAAAAATTCGTCCCGATAGAGTACCCCTATCATCCCCACCAACAAACGTTTAGCAAAAACAATACTTTTCATTTTTTCTATTTTAGGCGTTTCATTAAAAAAACTTCATTTCCTTCTATGGAAACCCACTATCTCAATATATTTTAATCACTCTCTTATATACTTTATTAATTCTCTTTCTTACTTTTCACTATACGTTTATTACTTTACCTATATAAACCACTTTTTTACTTAAATTTCTTAAAAATTGTGCAAAAGAAATTGAAAAGGATTTAAGGGAATGGATGGAGTATATAAGAATGCGACAAAAATTCGAAAAAGGTATAATAGAATGTACACCGATCATTTTTGTACATTTAGAATATACCTGTCCAAAAAGGTACACAATAATAACATTGCGTTCAAAAGAGGTACTCTGGCAATATTTTAAACAAAAATGATGATTGAGATTGACATGTAGGACTTTTAACTATTGACTTTTAAATTAATTAATTTTTTAAAAATAATTCATAAATTGATTAAATTCATTCAAATTCTGTATAACTAAAAAAATTTATGATTTTAAACATGAAAATTTTATTATTTTATTTAATGATAAAAATACATAAATCATTAAAAAATATGGGAAAACTTCATGAAATATGAAAATAATCACGAAAGTGAAAAAAATGACCTTATGTCATGTTAAGTGATCTTATTCATGTTGGTTGGTCTCTTTAATAGCCTAACAAAAAATAGAATGTTGTTTCAAATAAAGAAGAAGAGGTGAATTACATATTTTAAAAACATTTTTTCATATTTATGACATTTTACAATTTTTAAATAATTTTATATCATTAAAATAAATTAATAATTTTTATTTTAAATTTCTTAATTTTTATATATTATATAAATTTTAATAAATTTAATAATTTATATATTATTTTAAAAAATCAATTTAAATTATAGTAAATAGTCAAGAATCCTACATGTCAATCCACATTATCATTTTACTTTAAGAAACACAGTACCTCTTTTGAACGAAATATTATTGTAGTGTACCCTTTTGAACGGTTATATTCTATTGATACCAAAATGGTCGATACACATTGTATTGTACCATTTTTGAATTTTTGCCATAAGAATGCATATTATAATAGTGTAGCTTTTAACAAAACATATAATATGAATTAGAAATACGCTTCACATGCTTAGCGTGTGTCACTAATTATAGTTGATATGTTTGTGTGTAGTATTAATATTTTTATCACTTGACTATACAATTTCTTTTATCAAATTCAAAAATACAAATATTATTCAGACTTCCCTGAAATATGAAATAAATCAATTTTACAATGTATAAATCCCTAGGGATTTGTATCTTCCCTTCTTCTTATACAAGTCCTATAAGTATAATGTAAATTTATCTTCACGATTACTATAAAAGAATTAATTAGACTCTGTTCTTTTCAATTGAAATTTATTGTACTGAATTGAATTTAATTAAATGAAATAAAGTAAAGTATAAATTATAATTATATCGAGTTGAATTAAACAGAAACGAACTGAAATAATTTTAAGTATAATAAATAGTGGAACAATAACTCTTCAGTCTTGACACCATCCCAAAAGAAAGAGAGTAACAGAAAAGCAATTAAAATTGCAAACTTCGGCTCTAGCTAGCAGAATAATAAAAGCAATATACAAACTAAAATATATACTATAAATAAAATAAAAACAATATTACAGAATTTTGAATTGTTTAATACCGTTTGAAAAGTAAAATTACCAAACTGAGTTAATTAGTTCACAAGGCAACTAATTAATGCAGAATCCATACTGAAATCTCTTTCCTTTTTCCACTCTAGTGTTAACTATTAAAATTGCTACCTACAGTTGAACTATATTATCAGTTTTATTCCTTTGATCTCAACTCTCTCAAATTGTTTCTATCTTTTCCAATTTCTTCCTCTTATCAACTGATCATCTTGATTGCGTTAAGTAGTTCCATTCTCCTGTCTCAATTTCCTCTGAGATACTAGTGGAAGTAACTTTACCACGTTCCTTACTTAACGCAGATATACCCGATATGGGGCGGGCGAAGTTAAAGATGGAACTGATGACCAATGAGAGGAAAAGGAGCAAAGCATTTAAGCGAAGAAGAGATAGTCTCATAATGAAAATCCACGAACTCACCACACTATGTGACGTGAAGGCGTGCATGATAACCTACGGCCCGAAGCAGGACAATGGCGCTGCTGCAGACAGTTCTCCTGATGTCTGGCCTAAGTGCCCTGATGAGGTCCGACAGATCATCAACAATTACAAGTCGAAAGATAAAGATTCAGGCTGCAAGAAGTTTGGCCTGCCAGATTTCTATCGTGACAGGACAAGGAAAGTCCAGGAAGAGCTTGGTGCACTGCGTAAACAGAACGCGGAGGCCAAGTATCCGGCTCCCAAGGAAATCATTGATACACTATCAGAAGACCAATTGAGGGATTTTGCGGGTAAATTGAAGGACAAGGCTGAAATTATCAGAGGAAGGGTTCAAGTGTTGAAGATGATCATGTCGAACCAATCACATAATTTCCACCAACCTGCTTCCACATTGGTTAAACATGAACATGTGATGAACCAGCAGAATTTTTCTGTTCCAATTAACAATTATCTGAGCAACAATAGCTACAATCAGCAGCAGTATCCATTGAAGAGCGAAATCGATTGCTATGCACAATTTGGGAGCAATCCTCTATTTAATCGTCAGGTTTTGGGTGATTCATCAGGGATGCAATTGGCGAAGATGAACCAGAACCCAATGCAGAACGAGAATGCTCTGAATGCGCAATTTGGGTGTGAAATTGCTAATGCCGGTGCACACTTTGGTCGACAGGTTTTGTGTGATCAAGCAGGAAGGCAATGGGTAGTTGACCCGATGGTATGCGAAACTCCGGTGCCGATGGAGTGGTACTGCAAGCACGTGCTGCGTCAGGCTCCATCGTCGTCCACCGTGTCACCGCCGCAACAGCAGCTTTAAATGGCGACGATGGATTAGCAGCTTTAGAGACTTGAATTATGCTAACTTTTTTTTTACTTCTAACTTCTAAGATTATGGGTGTTTATAATGAGACTTTTGTGTCATAAGAAGATGTTGGCGTGTTAGTTTTTTGCAATATAATTTTGTCCAAAAAAAAGAAATGTAATTTTGTCAAGACTGTGTGATTTAAAATAGTAAGATTTTAACATACTCTTTTTCTTCCAAATCCGCACATTGAAATAATAAAAAATTATAAAGGTTCAGGGGCTGATTGGCCAGGCATTTAAATGCCTCCATTTAGCTCATTGAACAGTGATTTGGTCTAAAATACACTTCAAATACACCATTTCAATTCCATTTCAAACACAATTTTACCAAAATTCCATCCAAATGGCCATTTGAGTGTCATGCCAATCAGCCCCTAAAACTTTGTTCCATTATCATAATATTGAATAAGTTGATGATAGTATAAAATTATGTTTACAAGATTTTTTTTTAACAGTGCCATCATCAAGTACAGGATAAGAAAATAGATTATTTTTATGTGACACAAACTGTATATATATAGAGAGAGAGAGAATTGAAACTTGAAATACTTTTGAGTCGTTTCAAAAATCTTGAAATGAAGAAGGAAGAAGATATTGATTGATACGTACTTTGATAAATTGCTGAATATTTCAAGTGAAAGTCGTGTGTTAGGTGACACCCTGTAAAACAAGCAAGTTGCTTACAAAGCTATTAGAAGTCTCTCTGAACGTTTTCAAATGAAGATGATTTTTGTTGAAACTTCTCAAAACTAAGCTACAATGAAACTTCAAATCCTGATATATAGTTAAAAAAACCTATGAACTAGGGTTAGACAACAACTCTGGTGTTATTAAAGAGAGCTCTAAAATCTCAATCTTCGAAAAATTAGAAACTAATAAAGACATTGATGAGAGAGTAAAATCCATGCTAAAACGTTTTCAAAAATGTGACTCCCAAAGCAAGTTTAGAAGTGAATCTAGCAGCAATACCCCTGGAAAAATCTATTTTCCCTAAAAAGGTCTGGTAAAATACTCTTACAACAAGTCTACTGATGAAGACTCTGAAAAAACTAAAAAATGTTCAATGTCATGCTTGTGAAAGCACGACCACTATTCCTATCAATGTAATGCGCTAACACCCTTCGCAAAAAGGGTAACTCTTATTGGGTGTGTCTGAATGATGAAGAACCAGAGATAGAAGAAGATGAAGGTGAAGTACTCCTTGAAAATTGTTAGGAATATATGTTTAATATTTTAATCATTCAACATAATGATTTATCTTAGTTCAGAACGGTGCTGTTTAGTATCCTTTGTTCACTTGAATATTGTAAAGAATAAATATACCAAGTATGATAAAGTCTAGAAACCTTTGTAATAAGATGTTAGGTCTGAATTTAATTTTTATTTAGTTCGAATAAAACCATGAAGGAAAGCATCCAATCAAAGTAGAAGAACTTTTACACAAAGTTATCTGAAGACAAAGGAGTAAAGTATAATCCAATAGTTGCTTCCAGAAAGCTATGTATAAACTTGTGTTTTATTTACAAAACAAAGTTACAACTAAGTTTCTGAGTGAAGAAACATGTCAAGCCTCATAAAATATAGTACTTCCTCGTCTCGTTCTAAGTTTCCCACTTTGCCATTTTTGTTGTCCTAATTAAAGCTTTCCATTTCCATTTGTATTCATTTTTAGCTCAACTTTAACATTATAATTTTCATACATTAGCTCAAAATTACATCTCATGTCACTCATTTATAAACAAAAGTAATGTTTTATTATTTTATGAAAAAGTACTCTTTGTCTTATTTTTTGAACCCAAAAAGTGTTTGGGAAGCTTATGACGGGACGAAGGAAGTGCATCGCATTTAATGATCAACATAAATGTCACTATCTTTTGCAGAACTCTCTGAAAAGAGACTTACGCATGGGAGTATTAATTTCAGGATATGAACGGATTGAATTTGAAATATGTCTAACGGATACTATTCAAATAACTATCAACTTCATTTATAAATATCACAATTTAGAAGTCGAGAAATGTGTCTGATACTTAAATTCAGATAGCAGAAGACTTAATAATAGATAAGTGAGTTTGTGCTTTGCAATAACGCGCGCGCGTGTGTGTGTGTGAGATGAAAGATAAACACAAGTAAATAACACAGCAAATATTGTGGTGTCTGGAGGTGGCGTAATCCCCCAACTAATCCACTAAAACAGATAATTGAGTTTTTCTTACAATAGTCATATTCTAAGATCCTAAACAAATGATTCTCAACCAAATGTTCCCTCTGAGCTGTTCCCTAGCTAACTCCACGAGCCGAGTACTTCATGTACATGATAACCTTGGAGCTATTCTTTTGGAAAAACTTCATGTACTCCACGCCTTAATGGTGTTGGTTATGATGTGTTTGTCGGGTAAGCTTCTCCTATAACTTTTCAGTATGTTTTCAGAGAGCTTAGAAGAAACAAGTCTACTTAATACACTTATTCAACGTATGGTTGATTGCTTTTTTACTGACCCAAGTAAGATGATATTCGTTCTGGAGAATGAACTTCATAAAGGGTATCCGAGAGTTCAACTCTTTCACAAATATCACTATCTTGTTAAAGGTTCAGGACACTTAGAACTACTTGATGATTTTTCGAGCTTTGGTCGCAACAGAAAGCTTGAGGATTGTAGTAATGCTTGAGAGAATACTAGCTTCATATATAAATTGTGAGCGTAGTTCGTGTGTGTATTTCTCAGCTTCTAACTAGTGATATTTATAGATGAATTTGAAGTCATTTGAATAGTATATGTTAGGCACACTTCAGATTCAATCCGTTCATATATTGAAATTAGTACTCAGATGTCTCTATCTCATTTTTCAGAGAGGACTGTACATTCAACATACATATATGCCCGTGTCATAAATGCATCTTACTACTTCTTGTACTTTAGTATCAACGGGCACATGAGGCTTTCTGAGACCTCGTATAATCCAATATGCAATGATAACATATGTTCAGATACTAGTATTATGTAGTGTATACATTATACATTAATGGTATCCATTCATAGCTTATATGAGGAGACCAATACCTTCAATCTTCATAAATCTTTTACAATCTTTTAGTCTTCTATCTTCGATTAAAATGCACTACTAGGATTTTTTTTATGGACTTATTGAAAATAAAATTTACATCCTGAGACTTAATACTTCTATTACAAGATGTACTAAAGTAATATACTAAGTGATTTTCTCTTTTACAATGTTTAAGAGAACCAAAAGTACTAATTAAACATAAGTTATATGATTATTGATCAAAATACTAAACGAATATTAACATCAACACTCCTTAAAAATGATTAAATGATTTCTCTTTTAATATATATACATAGATAGATTGATATATATTCTCTTTTAATATATATACATAGGAAAGTCAAAGTTTTATTATAGCCAGGCATCTGAGCCTACCTTCTTTCAAAAGTAATCATTCTCCATTCTACTTCTGCGAAAGCTTATTGGCTCGAACTACTCAATCTCTATATTATATGGTATCCACATAAAGCTCAGAATGAGATGAGAAATGGGAAAGTAAAAAGAGAGAGAGTTCTTATTTGTTAAAGTTATGACATAAGGCAAACGATAGATAAGTCTAAATATGTCTCACGCGATAGACGGTGAGAGTGGACAATTTTGTTAATTCAAATATATTTGTATTGTAAAACAAAATTGATCAGGATTGTCAAAAAAAAAAAAGGAAAAAGAAGAGAAAGAAAATTTAAAGAGAAAAAACAAGTCAGGTATCTCTTTCATTTCGCATTAGCCGTACCTTAGATCCCTACCTCTTGTATTCTTTATAAACCCCATGAAGGCTCGTTCTTTTATTTTTAATAAACAATAAAAAATTTACACAAATATATATAAAAAATATTTGTACCATAATTGGTGAAATTGAGCCCAACATTCTGGTATATTATTACATTTAATTTAGTATAGTCGGAGGATATATTTAATATCAAATACAAGGCTTCGTTATCTCCATCTGATATTTACTGAACGAAAATAACGTATAAATTTATAACTAATTCAATCTGAACTAATGAGGTTTAACTCAAAAGGTAACATAGCTAATTTATATAGATATCAATTTGTAATTGTCCCATCAACAGATTCTACACCTTATTAAAAAACAAAACTTAATGTGGCAGATTTGCAACTCTCAAAATAGTACTAGCTGAGAGCATGGAATGGTTGATTTTAAGTGCATCAGGCGCCGAGCTTAACTCTGGTAAAGACACTGCAAAATCCGACAAGCTAACAAGTACCAGTGCGCAATGTCTAAAAGTTATGGAAAGGTTACATGGCCAACATAAAATTAATTCAACTGCTCTGAGGTCCCC
The DNA here is from genome assembly GCA_036897095.1 of Plantago elongata. Classification (NCBI taxonomy): domain Eukaryota; kingdom Viridiplantae; phylum Streptophyta; class Magnoliopsida; order Lamiales; family Plantaginaceae; genus Plantago; species Plantago elongata. Next base: position 23,127 of record JAYMSP010000295.1, on the reverse strand, counting down.
CAAATACAGGTCTCATGTACGCATTATCAAATCTCCGCCAGAATGAATGAATAGTATAGACAGGTCTCTCTATCAGCATCGACAAATTATCTTTCGCCCGTGAAAGGTTAGTCGATGCTGATTCCTCAAACGAGAGCAAAGGAAGTGTCATATTCTCCTTGGCAATACTTGGTTCCCTGTCTATGCCACCACTACTACAAGGAGGAAGTAGATACCTTATCAAAGGCTTTGTTAAAAAGCCAAACACCTGCAATTCATGTGTCAATTACCACATAAGTAACTATCAAATAATATGAGTTACAAGTGCATACAATTCAAAATCAGTAAAGAATTGTGCCGATGACTACATTTGAAGCCATCATAACATGAGTTTTTTACTCACCACGGTGCTAAAGAGTACAACTATAACAGTTGTCGTGACCATTACAGCGTTGACTTGATTCAGAGGAAGCCCAAACAAAGTAAACTGCAATAGCCAGAATTAGGTATCAGGACAGACATAATAAAACGAGTAAATATGTAGAGATTTTACTCTAAATTTCTCTGGAGCAACATACCTGTTTGAACGCCAAGGCGATGGATACAGCTCCTCTCATCAGTCCAGCCCACCATATAACCACCTAGTTTAACAGAAGAAAATTACAATAGCCTGTAGAAAAAAAGAATTGATATTTCCATCCAGTCTAGAGCTGCATTGTAAAAATTTGCTTCAGAAAAATCACAGGCACAAGCATTTGCCAACCTGATATTTCAGAAAGGAATACTGCTACCAACCCCAGATAATGTCACTGTATTATTATACGATTCGCTCTTAAACCCCATTAACATTAGGTCCAAATAAAGCTCCATCTTTAGACAATCCTATCTCTCCAGAGTCTTAAATTACCTGGAAGTTAAACAATGAATAAATCAACAGCATCCTATTTTTAGACTCTCATATCAACTCATAACCGATTCAATCAATGCTGTCTTCTCCCAGTTCTCTGACTTGACTAAACAACGTTTGACACACAATTGTACCTGGTGTTAGTACCAAATTTCACCTGTGGTAGCATCCACTGGCACCAAACATCTAGTGTTATAACATCCAATATAGTGTTGCATCATCAAATGATACTACAGTGAATTAATGTACCATACGTTGGGCAAGCTTTTGGAAAAACATCAACAATACAAAAATTAACAAGCCTTAGCAAGGACAGGATTCCGAAGGGAGTCGACTGAGAGGGAGAGGATTTGTCGCAATTACGGATTAACTGTTTTTTAGCTTTCGGAGTTCGGACAATCTATTCTGACAATGAAATTAAAAAAAAGAAAAAGACATCATGACCACCTAGCTATGAAAGTGTTTTAACTAAGAATATTTTTAATGTTTATATCTTATAATATGTAAATCTTTGCTAAATAGTGCTAAAAAGTAAAAACCACGCAAAATACTTCAAGGGTGAGTAATTATGAACGTTTATATAATAATTCTCATAAAATGTAAAATTTTAAAGTAATATTAGAAAGATTGGTATTTGATATAAATTTTTCATATTTTATACTATTGATGTATTTAAAGTATTTAATAATCATTTACTACTACTACTACTACAAATAATAATAATATAATGATTAGCACGGAGAATTCTGGTTTTACCATTGGCTAGAACATCATCCCTCCATTACCGATAAATTAGTGAATTAGTCATGCCTATGTATTTCCATGAAGGAATCTTATATCAGAATGTCTAGATAAATAATTGGCTACTTGTCCACGACTTCTAGAACCAAAACTGCAGATGGATGCTTGAGCATAGTTTAGATCAGAATACAAGATTTATCACTTGTTTCTTGGATTAATAAAAGAAAGTAGGCAAGCCACTAACTTGGTGATTCATTGTTATTGTTGACGATCTAGAAGTACTCCGGTTCATACAATTTGACAAGGCTGATAGAGGAAACACAAATGCAGCACGTCCAACCAGTATAACAAACATAACACTGCTGTATATGCCAATAGCATCGGAGATACTGCACAATCATTTTTTCAAAAGCTTAGGTCAGAACAAGGAAAAGTTACAGACCAAAATTGGACACGAGATTAACACAGGGAACATCATGTTTTGGTAAGAACTAATAGGCCTCACCTCAATTTGCTCATTCTCCATTTCTCAATATCCAATGCATCCATACCCACATAGAGAAATATGAATGTTTCTGCTATAAAAGACATCATCGCAAATACATGCCTGCAAGTGAAATGAGCATAAGATTAAGGTTATACCGACTTCAATTAGTGACACGGATTTATTAATTATTACTGTACTACAGTTCATAAACTGGAAGGAATCTCATGTAGCAAAATAGGCACTCCTAAAAGTAGCCAAATATGCGATGAAAGACAATTAATTCCTAGTTCAAACAAGACATAAATTGTTTAATGTATTAATTGGTACACTCTGCATACCTGGTGGTAATCCTTGAGCTGTCAGTCACATTGTGCCATGCGTAGTGGGACATAAAAACCCCAGCAAAAAATACAGTCAAAATCCCACTAAGTTCTAGCAGCTGTATGCAAAAAATAAGTGGTTCAGCATGGAGTTAAACCAGTTCACTCAGAAGCCCAAACTGAAGGTCAAGGATACATAAATGTGCTATGTCAAATTACATTGCAAATACACGTAGAAATATAACTTCAATCTACAATAATTAATGGTCATCTTCTCTTCAATTTCTAAGATCTATTTCTGTTTTGTAGGCTAGAATGCCTTGAGTGGACATATATGGAGGAGGAAAAACAGTACAAACTCCATGGGAGAGCCTTAAAAAACTGAATACGAGTGGTGCATGCAGACCGCTGTACCGAATAAGTGCACCACAGACTCTCTGCCATATAGACCTAGCTAGGTTCAGTTTTTAGGACCTAGGTCCACTCCAGCCCTAATCATGAGCAGCTTCTATCTAGCGCTCATGGAAAAGCAGGAGTTCCATCCTAAAGGTTATATTCATGTGCGAAAACAGTGAAACATGCATAGGGGCAAACCAACTCCCTGACTCCACGTATATATATTTTACAGGATAATGATACTAGAAGTAACACACAGCTCTAGAGTTGCCATCAAATTCTCGTACTGTCTTATAAAAGTTCTGTTTAAAAGCACTATAGGAGGACTTCTCATCTGAAAGGCACACTGGAAAATAGAAGTCGCAGAGTCCCTAATGTGATAAGGATGTAACCAGCCCCCAATTGGGATCAAGATTCAAAACATAACATGAAAGACATTTCTAGCATGCACCTTTTGAGTAACATACCATTCATGTTTCGAAGAGGGGGGTAAGACGATTAGGTGACTACATATAGATATATCAATAAGAAAAATAAACCAGTGAGTGATTTGGCTTGAATACACTGCAACTCTGTAAGGAACATATATTTTTTTAATTTTTCTAGTATGGCATCTATTTTCACCATTACCTCAGCCAACATGTAGGAGAGATAGGCCATGAGAACCATAAGAGAAATTTCCCGAACGCTTGAATGTCTGTCAAGAAAATTAATAGCAGCCATACGAACCACTTAATGAACATCAGCCACCAAACTCCATATTTCAACAATTTCGATTTACCCTCCCGTAGCTGCACATATGAATATAATTAATTTACCTGCCAAAGTATAAGCCCTTGAGAACATATGCAGTCAGAAGTCCAGCCTGAAAGCATAAAGAAAATGCTTCGTGATGTAACACTTGAAATGCTATTTTAATCCACCTTATGTTTATTATGAAACTCTCTCGGAGTAAATCTTCATATATAAGAGTGCAATGGACTCAGGGAGGACAGTAAAGTAACCGAGTCCTGAAATCTGGAAAATGCATTTTCTAGGTGAGAGTTTCATAACAGTAGACTCACAGCAACTCCTAGACCCGTGCTTGTCGAGAACAGATACAAGAAATCAAGAAGAACTTGGACAGCCGTCCAGCCATCGATTTTATTGACGTCAATCTTTTGAATTGCATTGAATAGGACAACTGATGTGGCATCATTTACTACACCTTCCCCAAAAACTAAGCTGTACAGCAAGGGAGTATCATCTTGATTCAAAACCTACAGCAAATTCCAAAATCTCATATTAAAGACATATATCACTTTGCAGGGCGGACCCAGGATCTAAACTTCGGGGAGAGAGTGCGGAACTATACACTCCCTCCGCCACAAATTCAACATCCCAAATTCAACTCCCCATCCTTCTAATGAGAAATATTTCGCATACATTATTTACTATTTCCTCACATATGCTATTGCATTAGCATAAGCCATACCTGAAGAGTGCACACAGTGTCTGTTGATGAAAATATTGTTCCGATAGCTGGTTTACAAAGAAAGTGAATAAGTACGCAATTAACAAAGCATCATCTGAGTTTAGCTGAAACAGTGTGATATATATAAATATATATATAGGTATGCAGCAGGAGGTAACCAAGAAAGTCGCGCGGAGTAAGGCCAGAAAAGTTGAATTTCGGAAAGAGCAACCAAGTGGCAACTGTAATGATGGTTGAGGATATGAAAACTCCAATTACACCGAATAACATTATGGTAAAGAAGTTGTGGAAGAATTGCTTCTTCTTCACCTGGAAGCTGCAATGCAAAGTAAGGCTCTGTAGTATTATATATGTTCTCTTTGTTCATCTGATCACTGAAGTGTAGTATAAAATAAAAACTGAAGTGAAATCAATTCATAATTCCCACATACCCTGCATTGAAAATAATAGGTGGAAGGAGATAAATGAAGAAGAGCTCTTCGTTGAATCGGAGTATATGAGATGTTTTGCCCTTGCTTATGAAGAGGATAATGGTTCCAGCCACTAATCCCTGCATAGCAAAGCATACAAATTAATCGTTGTTTAATCGAAAATTCGATCATAATTTTGAGGAGTTTGAAGAATTGATACGAGAATGAGAGCAGTGATGGATTCGTTAACCCAACGGTTTTCTTCGAGCAAATGACCAATGACCAAACAGAGACAGAGCACTGCGACAAACACCGTAATCGGCACCACCTGCTCATGTTGCTGCTCACCTATATTCAGAATCATATCCATTTATGGATTGATTGTTTTTTTCTTTTATCTATTAGATAGAAGTGATACAAGATTGATTAGACTTGAACGAAGACGATGAAGAAATGAAAACCAAATAACTAGGCAGTGCAGTCAGATAGAGGTTTAGTTTTTCGTTTACCATCTCATGAAGGATTGGTGCAAAGAAGCAGGGAGTGAGTGATGATGGGACTTGGGAGGACTAAACGACAGAGATGAGATGAGAGGTGTGATGACTACCGTAATGGCACATGGCGCCGAGTCCATGCACTCCACTCTATACGTGTCCATCCTTCCCAACGTCACCAATTAAGCCGTTTCCTTCTATTAAATTTATTGAACTCAACTGAATAAGTTTGTCAGAATTAAACTGAAGTATATTATATATTATAACTAATTCGAGTTGGACTGGACTGAATTTAATTGAACTAATTTTATTAAAGTTTTACTTGTTTTAGGCTCTTACATTGTAGTGTCGGTTTTGGAGTTTCGAGGTGCAAGGTTTTTGTGATTTAGCTATATTGAGTCATATTCGAGTCGACTTTCAAGTAAGGGGAACTCTTGACATTTTGCTTCTATTTTTTTATATAAAATCTATATGTATGGTTTTCGATTGACAAATAACTTATAATTTTTATTTTTGAAACGACTAAAGGGTAATTCGAACTTCCGACCTATTAGTTGGAGATGAAACGTATTACCAACTGATTTGCGCTTCGTTATCACAAATAACTTATGGTTATTATATCAAGTATAACTTGGTATAATAGTCAATTTAAAATAGGATCAAATGTGTATGCCCCGCAAATGTTTTCTCTATATACACAATTTGTGAAAATGATTCGATAAAGTGATGGAATACATTTTTATACGAATTTGATCCGCACCTCGAATCCGCTCTGGCGCTCTACTGAGTACTAGTGCGAACTGCAGTCACCTAATTAATTAATCCAAATATCTCCTTTTATTTAGTTACTTTAATTATCCCTTTTAATTATGTTACTTTGGTTAATAACTACAGATAAGAATAAAAGTCCACGGCCCGTAGAATAGGAGAACAGGCCTCTGGGCCGAATAGGCCGAATAAACTCTAGAAGAGTAACTGGTATATAAATCATGAACCATACTTGTATTTTATTATGTTATGATGAATGAAGTTACTTTATCGTTAAAAAGCGTGCAATCACCGTCGAGAGGCGATACTACCTTGCGAGAATTTCTCTTGTAAGTGATTCCTTCCCCCTCTTATTTATTCGTGCCAAGATGACCTTGGACGTCATTCCAACGAACGGATTGCTTAGTAATTTGTGCTACATATTACATACGGGAAGTACATCCCATTATAAAGCATGGATTATGTGTACGTACGTTTATTCTCATCGATATGCCTATGAAGTGTTTGGAGACCCTTATGTGTTAAGGGGTTGTCGTGCATTGGAGTACTCCCGGTGTTATGTGTATGACCCTATTGTGTTTAGAGGATGTGTTATGGAAAAGCCGACCGTTGTGCCATCACGGTTTGTGTGGCCATAGTGTATATTTGATTCGAGCCAGTGTATTGTGACATGTGTTCCATGCTAATGATTTCTAACTATGTTTTTTTTAAAAATATAAAATCGAGTGTATATGTATGTAAACTTTTTATATGTACTTGATCCGGGTAAAAGTGCCAAGAGTTCACCCTTACATATATTTTTTGCAGTTGAGTAAGTGACTACGGTTCTGAGGAGGTTGCTAGTGGAAGCAAGTCGGTCTAGAGCAGCTAGTAGTGTTAGTGAAAGTTTTGTAATTTTTTAAGGTTGTATTGAAGTCGAGGTTTATGGAGTTGTATCTATTGTATTTGAGTTGTAGTTGCTCTGCCATTGTATCACTCTTTTTTAAACGATTTATATAATTGATCAGGCTTTGTTTTAGCATGAGTCATTCTAATGATAGATGACCGATCGTTTCAAATTATTTTTGGATTTGGGGCGTGACAAGTTTAGTCACTTTATCATTAGAACTAGGACTCTTGCTTTTTCTTTTTTTTTTCAAAAAAAAGAGGCTCACCTACTTAAATAGAGAAGTTGAGATGATATGCAACCACCACATCGTCTAGCATGTCTTAGTAAGCTAAGCTAAAAGTTAATCTAAGCTAAGAGTTAATGGCAAAAACTGCATACAAATGGAAGGAGATACTCATTACCTAGAGTATGAAACTCTATTACTAATGGATGATGTTCCCATTTAGTACCTACGGGAAATATATAACTATTTAAGGAGCCTTCAAGGACACAAAATAGTACATACTACAAACAATAATAGGTAAACTAGATACAACCACTGCCAAATTACATTCCATGAACTAGAGACTAAAACCTTCCAATACTTCAAAGCAGGCTGCCTAGCACGCCTATTTCCCAGTAGCTGTATTGTACCAGACTTAGTTCCTAATCAAGAGGAAGCAAAAATATCTATAAGCATACATTTAGGAAATAGAATAGACCACAAGCTAGTCAAGAAACCTATCACACTAATACTCTGCTTGGCCAAGTACCCAAAAAGATTACAAAAGAAATCAGGAAAGAGTAGTATACTGATTCATCACAATGTTCCAGGAAGATGAGTAGAGATGAAGAGGTTGAAGAAAAGCTCATGGTCCGTACAGGGCCGCCGGTCCGGAAAATATGAGACCCCGAACAAACTTTATAAAATGGCCCCGATTAATTATAAAATAAAAATATAAATATAAATTTTATATATAATTATATATATGTATATACCAAAATAAAATTTTGAATTTAATATTAAAATTATCTTCGAAAAGTAAAATAAATTGCGACTGAGTATAATATAAATATTACGAGAGATTTCTACCTCTTTAACATCAATGACATACTCCATAGGTACTCCCATATTCCATATTCCTTTTCATTAATATAAGATATTCTCCTCTAGTCTAAAATATTGAGCGAAAAATAAATACACTATAATTAGAGTTTGTTTATAATAAAAAAATACTCAATATTGTTTGTAGGTAACGAAGTGCAGCTCAGTTGGCAATACGCTTCAACTCCAATTAACTGGTCGGGGGTTCGAGTCACCCTTTAGCTGTTTAAAAAAAAAAAAAATTTGTTGTAATAAAATATACTCAATATAAATATAACTGAGGAAATACGTAGAGGGTAATATAAATATATAATTAAGGTATTCCAATAATTAAATGGATATGATTTGGCACTCCCTTAATTCAACATCTGTTTCTTCCATTGTGTAATTGAAAATACTTATTTTCTCTTTTTCACTAAATTATACGTATACGGTAAAAGATCATGAGCCTGGGTCCCATGCGACTAAACAGTCAGCATGGGCTCAGGACCAGGCCTGGGTCTGTAGGACTAGAGTGAATATGCAATAAGCATGCCTATGATAAAAAAAGACAACTTAATATTTACCCTTAAGTGTTGCAGGGAAAGACTAGAAAGAATTCTATCGTGATAAATTAAACTTTAAGAATATTGATAATTTATAATTCAAAAATAGTATCACACTATTAGATTAATAAATAATAATTATATATTTTTTAATATGTTTACTTCATACTTACACTATATAATTATATCATTATTAATGAGATACCATAAAAAAATTATTATATGTTGTATTTTTGAGAAAACTATTTAGTAGGTTGATCCAATTGAACCTCCATCTGTATCTATCTGGGTCGATTGTCGATTCGAGTTTCAAAACATAACAAATGCCATAATGAAATCCAAACAGGAGCTAATGGTGAGTCATGATGTAGAGAACTTAGAGGAGACCATTTTAAAATATGCATAGCAACATGGTTAACATAGATCGACCCTTTCATCCAAAGTATATCATAATCTATCTTAAGAGCAAATCGTAAGATAATCAATTTCTTATCCAAAGAATTTATTAAATATTTTACCGAAAAATTAATTTTGAACACTGTTCTCTCTTTCTTATGATAATAAATGTGATGATTGTTGGCTGGATTTGCTATAATATTTTTGGATGAAATTGAAGATTTTAAAGAAAAAGGGGTAGATTTTCAGATTAATCTGAAAAAAATCCAATTCATTTTTGGATTGATTCGAATCCAATCGGGAAATTCGGACCAGACTTCAGATTAGGCAAAAACTTACAGTTCGGATCGGATCAATTCGAATTTTGGATTGGATTTGATCTGATCCAATCTGTTCACCCACACTCCTAACTCATAAGCAAGCAGCTGAACACGTTAAGGGCCAAAAATGGAATAACTCAATAATATGGGAAAGTAAGTGCAATTTTCCCGACAACAGTTGTAGTTGAAAACTAATTGAATTTTAATGGGAAAGTAAATACAATGGGAGTAGCTGGATCCAGCTGACAAATGGAGACACAAAAATATGAAGCGCGTAGAAAAGTAGTGAATACAACCGGCTTCCATTATTTTTATTTCCACCAATTATGGTCATCAACAACTTTCTTTTAGTATTTTTTTCCTTCAATTAAATGAATGAATTCTAACAAAATGGCCATCACTAACAAGGAATATAATCATACTAAGTCAAAATATATCTTCTTCTTTCCTTATAATTTTCCAAATAAAATCAACTAATTACAAAACTTGACCCCACTCGATAGATACAAATATCTAAAAATTCCATTACATTTCATACCTACAATTTCAACAACGAAGTAATTTAGTTTATATTAAAAATGATTGAAAGAATCAATAGTCAATCTTTCAACATATAATATAAAATGATTATTCTATATATCACATATATTATTATTAATTTAACACCACCATACTATTGTACGTATCTATTTAGCACAACCTTATAAAATTGATAAGTTTATTTTTATAATAAACATGTAACATAAACGTTTAGCTAGTTGATAAGTTTAATTAAAAATTTTACAAGTAAATAACCTAGCTAATTCAATAAAATCACTCTCTTTATTAATTAGTTTATCTTACAAAGGACAAACAACAATGTATTTATCTGATAACATATATTTCTTTCCTTCGTAACTCAAATTCTCACATTTTGTTTTAGTGCGTCCAAGCTCAAATTTACTTTCATGATTTGATTTTTTTATTCTAATATACAATAATATATTATATATTTTACCGTATTCACTATCTTTTATAGTATTTACTTTTTCTACTTTATTCATTATTTCATTAAAATATACGTCGAAAACAATTGAAAGTTGAATTCGAAATCAAATATTAATTTAAAAAGATCATTTAAAAATTATCTATAATTACTTAGTAAACGTTGAAGTCTTTTAAGAGAAATACGAACCTATGTTTTTACGATATTATTAATCAAAGCAGCCATGTTTTTAATATTAAAGTTTTCATATCACAATTTATTTTATTGATACTATAAATATTTTAATTAATATCATTGATGACTTAATTTGATAAACGGTAACATTTATTTAAAAGTTTATATAATTAAAAAAATAAAAGTACCTTAAAAATGTATATTGATCGAATCCATTCATATTTTATTTTTATTTAAATGTAGAGTATGACATGGTCGTAGATAAACATGTAGTTGTGTATTTTGAGAGTGCGGCTTGCTTATTGCATAGTATATAATATAGTTTGTCTTGGTATAAAAAAGAAAACAAAATGCCAACCTGAAAAAGGCCAACTGAACGTGCTTCCTCATCACTCATCACAATTCACAAACACCCAAACAAACAAACAAACCCAACACTCTTTCTTTCTTTCTCTTTCTATTTATCTGTATAATCATCATCAACTTTGTTGAGAGAGAGAAGGAAGAAAAAGGTTAATTGCAACTTGTCTGTCATTTTACAAATAACAATAAGAGGTTGAAAGAAGAAGCTCTCTGACACTACACATTTCCCTATACACCTAGCTAGCTAGCTAAATTTCAGTAAGCTATGCTGAACCAACCGGCAATGTGGAAGCTCCGTTCACTCTCCGGTTTGGTTTTGGTGCTCTTGCTCTGCTACTCGGTTGCTGGTCAAGGATCTACAAGGCGATGGCAAACACTCTCCGGTAACAGATCTATCTATCGCTTAACTAGTAGACTAGACTAGACTTTCTATTCAATGTGTAAACACTATTTCATCATCGTTTTATATTTTAGCTTTTCTAGTAACTGAGTATTGAATGTATGCGCAAAGAGTATTTCATCATTTTTTTTTTCTACTTGAAAAAATAAATTGTATTCGTTTTATTTTTCCGCTTTTTTTTTTAAGAATTTGATTTGCTAATTAGGGGTTTATTTTTCTTCAGTTTCGCGATTTGATTTTTTTTTTTTTTTTTGGTGATTATCTGGTCAATTTGTATTCCAACTGCTCCGGATATATGTTCTGGTTTTGTAAAAGAGTATTTCATGTTTGAGTTTATTTAATTCCAGATGTAAGAGTAATTAATACATCTTGATCTTGAGAGTCCCGAAAGTACCAAGAGTCTCACACAAAAAGATTGAGCCGCACAATTAGTATATAGTAAACTCTCATAAAATTTTGGAATTTCACGAGTTTTTGTGTTAATACATTCATGTCACTCTCATGTTTCTAATTTTTCTAATATGATCAAATTTATTTAAATGGTAATTAAGAAATTCATGATACTTTCATGTTTCTAATTTTTCTAATTGTTTCTCAATATAATTAAATTAATTTAAAAGGTAATTAAGAAATTCATGATACTTTCATGTTTCTAATTGTTTCTCAATATAATTAAATTAATTTAAAAGGTAATTAAGAAATTCATGACAGACACTTTCATGTTTCTAATTTTTCCAATTGTTTTTCAATATGATCAAAACAATTTAAAGTAATTAAGAAATTCATGACACTTTCATGTTTCTAATTTTATTTAAAATGTTTTTCTATATGATTTAGGATTAATTTGCAGGAAAATGGATGATAAAATAGATAACCAATGGAAATGAGAATCTTGTTCCTGGACGGAGGAGTAGTATTTTAACCTTATGATTCCACTACTTTTGGTCAATTCGATGGGTCGATTAATCGATAGTTAATGTGCATCCTTTTTTTTAATGATTTTGGCTGGCTAACATTACTGGTAGTTTGAACTTTAATTTTCCTGGATTCTGCTTTTACTACAATTTGGTAAAGTCTTCTGTTCTACTGTTCAACAGTTTCACAAATTAGTTATCAGGGAGAATCACACACTACACACCCTAAAGTTAGATACTAGGTTGAACTTGAAATTACTCGCAAACCGATGGCATTTCCATAATTTATACGTTTAATATTAGGAACAACTACAGCACCACCACCCAAATGTTAGGTGTATTACCCCAATTCACATCCATCTAACCGTTGAGCCGTCTAATGTCGCTGTTCTTGTAATTATTATTTATCATTTGTTTTATTTCCTTTAACAGGAGGTGAGCCTTTGGTCATAGCAAGAGGGGGGTTTTCAGGAATATTTCCCGACTCCAGTTCTTATGCGTATTCACTAGCAGTACAGACTGGCTTAGCTAATGTTACTGTGTGGTGTGATGTCCAACTTACAAGTGATGGAGCTGGAATATGCTTTCCAGATATCAGGTTGAACAATGGTTCTAATATTGAGTTTGTTTATGGAAATCAGAGCAACACTTATCCTGTTAATGGAGTCCGCACACAAGGATGGTTTTCTGCGGATTTCACCCTTGATGACCTTGCACCTGTCCTTTGTAAGTTCACCTAATTGCTCATTTTTTAGTGGTCTTTAATTGCAGTTATCATTGTCATTGTTACGTATAAGGATTTGAATGCCCATGCTGACAGACTTTTGTTTTTTGAATAGTGAGACAAAGAATACTTTCTCGCCCCCCCAACTTTGATAATACTCCTATGCAAATTCTTACTGTTGAAGATGTGGTTAGCATAGTCAGACCACCAAGACTATGGTTGAACGTTCCGGTATATGAACCAAATCCTTCTTGATCGCCATTCGAACTCTTGGTTATTCTTTATCTGGTCCTAACTAGTCTTGTCTTTATTAAATTTATGCAGTATGATGGATTTTTCAGTCAACATAACTTGAGCATGAGAAGCTTCATCATTTCTGTATCTAGACGCGTGATTGTAAATTATATATCATCACCGGAGGTGGGCTTCCTGAGAAGTATTGTATCACGGTTTAGAACAGGTCCAACAAGGCTTGTGTTTCAGTTTCTTGGACCTAATGATGTGGAGCCTTCTACCAACCAAACATATAGCTCACTTTTGAGTAATCTTACATTCATCAGTTCTTTTGCTTCTGGAATTCTTGTTCCCAAGTACTATATATGGCCGGTAGACAATGCACAACAATATTTACAGAATTACACCTCGCTTGTTCTGGATGCTCACCGTGCTGGTCTAGAAATTTATGCATCCAATTTCGTAAATGATGCACCTTTACCATACAATTACAGCTACGATCCTGTGTCCGAGTATCTGTCCTATGTTGATAACGGCATATTTTCAGTTGATGGTGTACTAACAGACTTTCCAGTGACTCCATCTTCATCTATAGGTAAGTAATGCTTCATGTGTTTTCTCTGTTTAATGAAATGATACTTGAATTCAAATTAAGGCTTTCAAGCACCCAATCCGTAACATAATCTTTAGTAGCTATTTGGTCTGCTAAATAATACATGAAGTTGGTATGATATCTAAATCTATCTTAATCTTCCTTGGGTTCACAATGTTAGCACTTGGGATTTGGCTTCATTATAACTGAGTCTGTATTTTTATTGGTAATATAATTCAATGTTGAATTTATTAAAGCTTGGGATTCAAATATGTGGGTAAGGTAATACGTACATTCTTTGACCTGTCTTGGGTAAAAACAACCATTATCACATCAATTATCATTTTAGTAGAAGTACTCAAGCTTTTTTGATCAATACAAATCCTACGCAAACTAGAGCTGCCAAAGCCAATAATTTTTTTTTTGAAACGGCTAAAGGTTGACTCGAACCCCTGACCTATTGATTGGAGGTGAAGTGTCTTCTTACCAACTGAGTTGCACTTTGATGTCTGCCAAAAGCCAATAATAATTCACAGAAAATAGTTTAATCCTTGTTTGTTTGCTTGAATTCATATGCACATCCTTTTCATCTCTTCATGTATTTTTGCTGTAGTCAGTGACTTTGAACTCTACTCAATCTTCTAACTGTTGTATAGTAATGCTCCAGAAACCTGCAACCAGTAATGTTCTATTTGGTGATAACATTTTCTCCAATCTCCTGAAGGTTTTGTTGATTATAACCTGTATGTAATATATAAGTTGGCCCCATTATAACTTGTTAAGTATGTTGACTGTTGGGGGTACATTTTACGGGGTAAACAACTGAAGAATGGGGATTCAGATGAGTTTCGTCTGTGATGTGTAATCCTTCTTGGTATGATATTGTAGACAGGATAGCGGGTACATTCTTTTCCATTAGGAAACTCCAATAACTGTAGTGTGAGTTAGAAGTACTTGTACAATTTGTATCATGGGATATCCCTAGGCATACTATGCTGCTGAAGCCAATCAGTCATGGAAACCAATTTAATCCCTAGGCACATCCTACACTGCTTCATGTATGTTTTTGTTCGCACTAGTTTTAAACATTACTGTATGTCATTACTATTTAGTTATGTGCTGGAAGAAACCAGTAACCTTAATATCTTACTCTGGTGATGTTTCTTTTTCCAAACCCATGAGGGCCGCCTCTGCTTATATTGCTATACATATTTTTAGTGTGGCAATATGATCAGCAAGTTGCTAGTGGCTTGCCATGCATGACAGTTGACACTTGTGTTCCTTTGTTGTCTCAGAAGTAATTTGTCTCACACTGTTTTTTCTTACTTTTTGCAGATTGCTTTGCGCACATGGGTAGAAATGACACAGTGCGAGGTAGGTCCTATTAGTTGGAGTATGCTGCTCTAGTGTCAGATGTCTCTGTCTTTTCTTTGAGTTTTGTGCTTCAAAATGTCTCTTTAGCACAATGACCTAGGCAGGTAAAGTTAATGATTAGTTCTGTTCTGCTTTCAATACAGCCGATCTGTTGGTCATCTCGAACGAGGGAGCAAGTGGGGACTATCCTGGTTGTACAGACAGGGCATATGAGCAAGCAGTAGCCGATGGTGTTGATGTACTTGATTGTCCCGTGCAAATGTCATATGATGGGATACCTTTTTGCTTGGGATCAATCAACCTTAGAGACAGAACAGATGTTTCTCAATCGAACTTTAGCAGTTGGGCAACAACCAACACAGTTCTCAACATAGAGGATGGAATTTTCGCCTATAACCTCACTTGGAGTCAAATTCAAAGTTTGACACGTAAGTGGATCTTGTAACTTCTCTTTGTGTATTTTCGGTTTTTGCCTTCACTAAGGAAAAAAAAAATCCTACATTTGCCCCTGAGAGCAGCACGTGAAATAAAAAGCAGACAGAAAGTACAGTGGAGCTCTCTCCCCTACTTCTGCTGTGCTCTTATTCTTCTTTTATCATTTATCCGAATAAGATTGATATTTGTATTCATTTAAGGGCGAAGGCAATGATTCAATTCGGTTGATCATTGAGTATTGGAGATGGGTACTGTTGTGGTTGATGTGCGTTTGTTTGTCAAATACTTTCTGGGAATTCAAGACATGCATTAGCATTTACGCAATCCTCCTTTTCTGTATATATTTTGAAATGAGCTATCAACTAAATTATTTTTTTGCCTCCGTGAGTTTTGGCAATCAATTTGTTTTCCTGTTCCACTGTCATCTGTCTAGATTCTTTCAAGATTGCATGGTACAATTGTTTGTAGTTGAAAAACTTGGTTAAATTTAACTTCTCATTTGGTATCACTGCAGCTGCAATTTACAATCCATATTCGAATTATACACTGTACCGGAATCCAAGAGCCAGAAGTGTTGGAAGCTTAATGCAGTTATCTGACTTTTTGGCATTTGCTAATAATTCATCTTCTGTTTCTGGAGTATTAATCGCCATAGAGGTGAGTATTAGGTATTTATTGCTTAATTCTGAGTCTTCAATTGCAACAGAAATGCCAAAATTAGGTATTTATATATAATTCACATCTGAGAGCATGGACTTGTGCTAATGAACGAAGTGTAGGATGTAGAAAGATTAGATATGCTGTGTGCCTGCATTTATCCTCTAAATTAGTAAGCTACAGCATCGGAGATCGATCAAGAGACAAAAATATACCCAAAAAAAGGTAATATTGGCATAAAAATATAGAGTTGTGGGAAGCTTTTTATAATAGATCCACTGAGGACTGAGTCTTGTTTAATCATGGTGAAAGATACTACTGCAACTCAGACTATCATAACTCATTTTAGTCTAATTCAGTCATAATAGATGTATGATGGAAGCCTTCATTATAGTCTAGTCCTCTGGATATGTTTTATAAACTAGCAAAACATTAGAATCCAGATTATCCTAGTCCTAATACCTAAGCAGTTTGCCTACAGAAGAAACTAAGTGGTTTCTTGTGGTTCATAGCGTTAAGGTATCGAAACTGCTACAGCATTCTGAGCTTGGCGTACAAGTATCTCTTAGATTGGTCCTGGGTGTCTCAAGATTTATTCCATTCAACATCTTCTTTATTTCTGCATATAGTTATATATAATTATATATCTTGGTTCAGTGTCACGTGGCAATAAGTCAAAACAATGAAATTATTTTGTGGCATCTTATGTGAGACTATGTGACTTATCTAGAAAGGGATGTTGCTAACACTCTGATCTAGAAGGCATCTTATTGTTTTTCTTGTGTCACAGAATGCTCCATACTTGGCTTCAAATCAGGGATTAGGTGTCACAGATGCAGTTTTGAATGCATTAAGCACTGCTGGATACAATAATCAGACCGCCAAAAGGGTTCTGATTAAATCTAGTGATAGTGCAGTCTTGTCAATTTTTAGAAGCAGGAGCAATTATGAGCGTGTTTTCGTGGTTGATGAGGATGTCAGTGACATCACTAACTCGACAATTTCCGAGATAAGAAGATTTGCCAGTTCAGTCGTCGTCTCAAAAAGATCTGTCTTTCCTGAAGATATGGCTTTTCTCACTGGTCAAACAGACGTCGTACCCAAGCTGCAGGCGTTCAATCTCACAGTCTATGTGCAATTTTTCAGAAATGAGTTTGTAGCTCAACCGTGGGATTTCTTCTCTGACCCATATATGGAACTTAACACACATGTTTCTATTATGGCGATTAATGGTGTCGTAACGGACTTCCCTGCCACAGCTAGTAGATACAAAAGTAAGTTCACTAAATGCTTATATTTCATTTTTCTTCCTTAATATCTAACATAATTTAAGTTACATTGTCCTTTTAAGGACAAATAGTGGTAGTGCATCTTGGTCTTTCAGGTATTCAGGGCTTTATAATAGCACTGTAAGTAGCGGTTCTCAAAGCACCTGAGCTGAGCATATGCCTTTGTGACTTATACTTATTTGCCATATGAAAGGCCAACCAGAAGCTAAAACACTTTCGCAAATACTGCAAAAAAGCTTTTATAATACTTGAATAGTTTGAGGATCTCTCATATATGCAACAGCATTTACATCATCACTTAGTTTGGTGTGTGACCCTTACTTTTGAAGGCTCACAATTGGGTATTTTCCACGTTTCGAACGTTTCAGCCTATATTTGAGAGATCCTGCAAAGTGGCAGGGGCAGTGTACTTTCATCTGCCTATAAAAAGTACTCCATCGCATGCCAAATGTCATACTATTCTATTTATATAGGAGTATGTCCCAATTTAAATCTCTCATTTCCTTTCTTGACATAATTTACACCCATTTGCACTTATTCCCACTCTCTTTTATGTATACTATATACCTTGATATCCATGCTAAAAAACAAATTGACATTTGATCTGGGACAGAGAGTATAAATTGATTTACAATGAGTATAACATGACACTTGAAAGAATTATTTTCCCTGAAAGAATATTTCTAACAACACTATTGATTGGTCTTATCATCTGACCGTCTGTTCTAAAAAATTACAGGGAATCGATGCTTAGCTTATCGTGAGCCACCTCTATACATGTCTCCTGTTTTGCCCGGTGCTCTTCTTCCGGTAATGACTCCTGCAAGTATGCCTCCAGCTGAAGCTCCAAACCCCGTCCTCACAGAGAGTGACGTTGTGGATCCTCCTCTTCCACCTGTCACGGCCAGGCCTACCGGATCCGGTGATGGTAATACAACAGCAGCAGGTCCAACTCCAGGAAATGGACAGGCTACACTTGTGTCAAGCACCAGTGTCAGTATCGTTTCTCTTCTTGTGATAGCTCTTATGCTGTAATCTGGTTGATGCACAGATATCAATTGTGTACTGTTTATATTGCGGTTGTTTGATTTGTGGAATGGAGCTTCTGACATGTAGTTTGTATCACACAATTGAGACCTTTGGAGTGGTTCACTGTACTTGTGGATCTGGCTCTTTGGATTGTTGCGGCTCAGCTGTATTTGTTTGTTGGGGGTGGGGGATTTACACTGCAGTTTTAGGAAATGAGCGTAGATGAATGTAATTTATTCTTTATATTGACGGATTATGTTATCTCTTTCATGCTGTAAATTTTGTTTGAAGTATAATTATTTGTTGTGTATGCAAAATAAATTCATTTGACGCTCAGGATCTTATCAGCTCCTGTGTAATTAGTGTTGAAATGAGTTCATCTCCCTTAAAAGTAATGGGAGGGATTTGTCCATATATTATAGTGAGTGTTGAAGATATTTTCAAGCGATGTGAGATGTTTAACAAGTATTACTTGGACTAGCTAAATTTTGGTGCACTCTGATACGTGTGTGCTTAAAACATCATCTAAATGTTAAATTTGCCAAGCTAGGAGTGTCAGTGCCTGAAAGAGAGGCCGTTTGATTTCCAATTCATTTTGCATCCCATGCTTTGAAGGTGAATTCCTTTCCCTCCCAATATTTATTATCTTCCATGGTTATTGAGCGGAGGATTTGGCAGCATTATTTGTGATATTTATTTGATTAGATACTTGCAAAATCTTAGCATTTGGAAATGAGTGCGTAACAATTCCATTGGAGTTCTTTATGATAATGGATACTGTTTGGAGCGAAAACAACTACCACTTCTCGTACGGCCAGTCCTTTAAGAATATAGCAAATATAGCTAACTTGTGGACACCAACATCGAAGAATGGTAGGGTTTTTTCTTTCGGTAAATGTTATAGGGGCTGATTGGAGTAGCATCCAAATTGACGGATGTTATTTGGGGATTTTGTGTTTGTTATGGCATTTAAATGTCGAAGATTTAAATGACTCTAGTAGCAACATTTTTATCTACCTATATAACAAACCTATAATACCCTATCCAATTACAATTCTATACAAAACACAATTTTAACAATCCCACTACAATTCCGATCACTATTCAAACATTTAAATCAGTACATTTAAGTCGCATGCCAATCAGCCCCATAGTCTTTTAAAAACTTCATAACCTTTTTTTTTAACGTTTCATTACAAACTTCTGAACTTATAAATAGAAAGTTTTTATCCCACTAACTAATTTTTTATCCTACTTTAGCATCATTTTATTCAATCCTCCTCTTACTTTATCATTCAAAATTATAACTTTATCAACATAATTATTATTCTATCATTTTTTTTTAATTGAAATAGAAAGTAAATCCCTAAAAAATTATTATTTGATCGGAAACAGTAAATAATAAGTTAAGGTACAGACCCGCAGTACTAACGAATCTAGTCATAGCCAAATGTTTATAAAAAATTACATCATGCAGCAGCAGCCTAGAAGGGCAAAAGTATCAATCTTACAAAAAAGGTCCAGGAATAAAATTGTACGAATCAGGGCAGTTTGCATCTTTGTAGCTCATAGTAGAGTTGGCACTTCCTTTTTGGCAAGAGTATCCGCCACTCCATTAGCCTCCCGATACACAAAAATGGTCTGCACCACATTAACTTGTTGCGCTAGAGCAAATATATCATGGAAGATTGCTCTGTGCAGGGCCGCCGGCTCCATGGACCTGTTAAAATGTAAGGCAAACATATTTAGAATCAGTTTGAATAATAATATTCTCGAAATCACATCGACGAGCAATTTCCAACCCTTTCCTCATGGCCATGACTTCTGCCATGTTATTATCCGTAATACCAATGTAACTTGCATGAGTATAAACCACATCACCTAGATAATTTCTGAAATCACACCTATACCCGCATGACCATGATTATTAAGGGCCTACCTATCCGTATCTAAACATAATTGATGAGGTTCAGGCGCTCTATTTGAATGGTCATTTTTCAATTTAAATCGCTTCCTAATCAGTTCTGAAGTGTTTTGGAATTGCAACAGAAGGGCCGGTAAGGTCAGGTTTCCTATTAGCAAAAAGCGTTTTGTTCAT
Organism: Plantago elongata; assembly: GCA_036897095.1. Classification (NCBI taxonomy): domain Eukaryota; kingdom Viridiplantae; phylum Streptophyta; class Magnoliopsida; order Lamiales; family Plantaginaceae; genus Plantago; species Plantago elongata. Next base: position 2,649 of record JAYMSP010000295.1, on the reverse strand, counting down.
AGCAAACAAGTTAATGGGCGTACTGGCATATATATGGTCATTTCTAGTTCGCCAAATAGTCCAACAGAACAGAGCAAGCCAACATTGAGTTTCTACCTCGGGAATATTGAAAAAGATGCCTGTAAAGCTCAATGCCAACTTAATGTCTAACTTTGGCATCCCAGATAGTATTATTAGGAAAATACTTTTTTTTTACAGAGGCGAGCCCACAACGAGCACGGCGCTGAGGTGAGTCTTTCAAAAGAGCTTTTGTTGATAGGCCTTATTAAGAGTGCTTACACTTCGTTTGGTTCGTCGGGAATTGGGCTTCATTTTAGGGTTAAAAACACAAATTTCAATTTCAATTTTAGGTCTTACAGTTGTGCTTTGGACTTCATTTCCAGTTTAATACACAATTTTAATATGGGGTTGAGTTGGATTTGATCCAATGTCATTTTCTAGTGTTGGTTGTTTGGTTTGGTGGATTTGGAGTCCGGGAATTATTTGTAAATGTAAGTACTAAAAATTGTTCATCCTTTTGATTTTTATTATGTGAAAACAATATTCTAGTCTTAATTTACTTGTTATTGAAATACGATATAAATTATTTTTTACTTTTGGATAGGTACCGTTTGATTTTAGAAGGAAATGGCTCGGGGTAGATTTCCATGGAAATCTTGGTGAACCACATTTCCAGAAATATGAGGGGAAATGTGATTTCCGCGTTTGGTTTGTTATTACACTTTCTTGAAACGGAATTGTGTAGAGATGATTTCCATTGTTTGGTTTGCTGTGACAGTAGGAAATTCTTGTAATTTCGTGTTGGACCAAATTCTATATTCACCAATAGTGGCCCAGTAACTAGTCCATTAACAAACAAGTACTTGGCCATTTTTTTTAAGGAGTTTAATTGGAGTAGGAAGTATAGAATATGCAACTATACTCGGTCCGTCCCGATCATTATTCGACCGTTCCAACTTCATCTTCTTGAATTATATAAGACCTTTACATGCTACCTCATAAGTTAATCGTTTGTTGAATGAATAATAATAATAATAATAATAATAATAATAATAATAATAATAATAATAATAATAATTATTATTATTATTATTATTATTATTATTATTATTATTATTTGGTAGCATTAATTTTAATATTATTATTCTTGTTATTATTATTGTAATTATATTGTAACCAATATTATTATTATTGTTTATTGTATTTTTATTATTTTGATAGAGTAAATAAAAACTACGGAGAAAAATACCTGCACCTTAAAGAGTAAAGTATGTTGTCGAGAGAAGAGCAGTATCCTTTATATAACTTTAAGAAATAGTTAATTTATACTTAAGCTATAATTTTTCGTACTTCTCTCCTCTAATAAGTATTTAATAATAAGTATCTAATAAATAATTGAGAAAGAAATGACTTATTAAGATAATATATACTGAAGGTTTGATTGGGGTGATTTACTATTGCAAAGTGGGCCAAAGTTGTGGTGGGCCAAAGAGAATGGTACCATGGGCCACCAAAAGTCAGGCTGCACATGGGTTCCAATTGAGCTGGATTGGATTTCAGCCCCAAAACTCAGCCAAAATTTGAGTTTTGCAAAATTCGAATTTCAACGCCACGTAGACGAAACCGACCAATCACGTCGTTGCCCGAGTCCAAATCTAGGGCAGGTAGTCCCTCCAAATCCCACTGCAGAATGCAAAATAAACCGAAATTTTGAAACTCAAAATCTCTCTAAGGTCGGGATTTAGCGAACCAAACGAAGCGTTAATCTCCTAATACCCAGCCCCCTTGGTCCTTGTACAGATATTAGTCCATTTGATTTTAGCTTTTCCCTTGGAGTCCTTTTTCGCCTTCCAGGGAAAATCTCTATTTTACTTATCCATGTTGTTTATAGTGGTTTCTGAGATATCAATAACATACATTGTATAGCAAGAAATAGTGTTAGTTACAACCTTTATCAAGGTAGTTCTACCCGCAAAGGATAACAACTTGGTATACCAGATATTGATATTATCTGCCATTCTATCCAGAATGCTATCAAAAAGGTCAATCTTTTTCTTACCAAAAAAAAATAAAAAAATGCCAAGGTATTTATCTTTATGCTTATTCCACGTAACCCCTAGCATATGAGAAATATCTCTTTTAGTATCAATAGAGATAATTTGGTGAAAATAAAATTCTAGACTTAGACCAACATATAGCCTGGCAAGAAGCATTCTCACAGGCCATAAGGCATCTAGAAATATTTGATAATGACTTAAAGATGACCTTGTTATCATTAGAGACGGATCGGCACTATTGTAGAGATTATTTGTCGCTAAAATAGTGTATTTTTGTAGTGCAAGAGACACAAAAACATTGCAATAAGAACTAGATGTGACGACTGTAAACGAGTAAAATTCGTCTACTCTAAAATGACATTAAAAACTATATATTATAATATAAAATATAATGTTTCTAGTATCTTTGGGATTTTACAAAATTAAATTTCAAAATAAAATTGCTAGATCATTTTTATAATATGTAGAATTAAATCAAATGACGTTGTATGGGTCAACGTGGAAGAAATTGCGTAAATTAGACTGCGTACGATGAAATTAGACTGCGTACGATGAAATTGGACTTCGTACGATCAAATTGGACTGCGTATGG